>LPNX010533859.1:397908-507473 GCA_001517045.1 Pseudotsuga menziesii | reverse complement strand
CTGTACCTATCTGTACAATATATATATATATATATATATATATATATATATATATATATATTTTAGTCAGAGAAAGGGCATGGATTTCGAGGCAGAGGAGGCACAAATTTCGAGGCAGATTTTTTTTGTTCTAGTGGGCACAATTTTCGAGGTAGCAGACCGTACTGTCAGACCATACAACGTCTGTACTGTCCCGTAGCAGCACATTTTCAAGGTGGTTTGCAAACTGAAAATTCTGAGAATTAATTTCTGGAGTAGGCACGAATTTCAAGGCTGAAATTTTATTTTTTGGTTGAGATAAGTTGCCACTGAAAATTTTATTTTCTGTTGTACTGTTGACTGAATAAATAGCGAATTTATCTCTCACAGGTTTTCCCCTAAGGTTGGGGTTTTGCCTGGGTCATTTGACCTAAAATTTTTGAGTCTGAATTTTTTATTTGACTGTGTTTTTTATTACTACTCATTAAAAGTTGTAAAAATTCCTCATGTGTTTCAGTCATATTTGTTTATGAGAAATGGCTTATCTTGCAGCTGAAAGATAAATTTGGTTGGGCATTAAACAATGATGAAAATGGTGGCTTGAAATCGAGATGGGGGATGAGAAAATTTTTACAGTTTAGTGGGTCAACCTTGGTGTAAGACCAACCACATGAACAAGGCAGGTGGTTCATATACTTATTTTATTATTAACTAGGTAGTGAAAAGTGGATTGAAGTGTGATCTCCCACATTCAAGGCCACACCATTATGTGATTGAACTTGTGTTGCTTCAGGATGGTAGATCTTGCACTCTTTTTTGAAATCCTGGAACTCTCTCTATTAATAGCTCTAGGGATCAAAGGGCTTGTCGGGGTCATTTTTCCTCCTTCAACCGTCCAGCATGGTAGGTGACTGTATTAGTATTTAGGCTACACGTACAAATTGACATGAAGGTGTAGAGTAAATAAAATAGAATTTTATTATTGAATACACCACCCTTAGATATAATATCTCATATCTCAACTTTATAGCACCCCTTGGAAGTTAGAGTGGTTTAGTGACCTAACCTTTAAATTTGTAGTGAATCAATTATAAGATAAGATAGTCTTATTAATGTCCAATAAATGACGACAAAAGTAGGTTAGTGGGACTAAAAGAGTACAACCAGTGTATTACAAAGTGGGATGCAGAAGCAACTCCTATATTTTTGCTAATTACAAAAGGAAAAGATCTAAAAACATAGCTTAAGAACCATTTGAAAGAAAGAAATGAAAATTAATACATAATTAGAACACAAGACTATGTCAAGGGGTGCTACAACTTGCAGTAGAAGCCAAAGCTGAAAGAGAGGGGAGAGAGGAAGAGGAGGTCTACCCATCCGAATGCTCAATCATCATGAAGGGGCCAATACATTGTTTGAGAAGGTTGCTTGGAGAATATTTAGGGCAAAGGGGAGCCGATTTTGTTATCCTGGGGTATCTTGGGAAAATCCTGGAATGAGGAGGCCCAATGCATCTAGCCATCATCAAGGAAGGCAGGAATGAGGACCTGGCACAAGGGAAAATGACTAATTTCCCTTTGTAAAGAAGGCAGGGTATGAAGGCCTAACTTCCATAAGCGGTTCTAGGATAATAGGGTTCCTTTACTGGCACTCCTAACAATCAAGCTCGGGTGGAAGAAAGTATTAATAGGTGACTAGTGCTTGATGAGGCTTGGAAAGTAGTAACCTAAGCTAAGGGCGTTTTTTTTGGCTTTGGATTTCCTAAAGCTGCTTTATTGTAATGTTCCATTTTTGATAAATAAGGAATTGACTAAGGACCTTTAATATCGGGAGCACATTAAGACAATTATTCAGTCATCAGTATAGTAAAGAGGGCCATTAGAGTTATTATCATAAAGCATGCATGCCTTATTTCTTCAGGATTAAAGTCAACTTGAAATTAGAATTGCATGCATGCATAAGTGAGCATAAACCCTAAAAGTGACATGCAAGCCCTAAAAGTGCATGAGGATCTATTTAAGAAGGGTTATGGGACTAAAGGAAATATCTATGATTATTGTTGGTTGATTTTGGAGCTTTGAGCAGCAGCACCGTGTGTAGCCGCAACAGTTGGGGTTGAAGACGGCGTCTTCGGCTAGCGAGGGTTCGGCAGTGAGATATCTGCCCTAGTCTCTTCGGGATAGACCATCCAGGTTTATCAACGGCATTCACTGTATACATCAGTGTTCAGGATCCAACACACTCAGAAGGATTACTGATTTGCAGGTTCAAGTTTTGCAACTAGGGATTTAGCTGGATACCCCAAAGTATTTACTGGGTCTCTGATTTCTAGTTTATCTCCCGCATGTCAGCTTCTTCTTCTTCAGCAGGGTCATTCCATTGCATTGTGTGGTTCCCAGTTCTCTGTTTGCTCATTTTGAGGAGCTATCAACAGATCAGAGGGATTTGAGGGCGTGAGAACCAAACTGCCAGTTCAATTCGCTAGGGCACTTAGAGAGCCAAATCTTCTGCATGTTCCAACCATTCTCTTCATGAGGGGAAGGCCATCAACTTTGCAAAGTTTCGAGGGTATTTGACCTCTCCTCCTACAAAAACGTCACCTTCAGTCTAGAGGGTGCTTACGGTACAGCGGGGCGGTAACACCGGAGGAAAGAAGCACTACTAGCCCACCTATCCGGATCTTTATGCATCCAGCTATCTCTGGAGTCATTATCAGCAGGGATATCAGTGGTAAGTGTTAATTTCTCTCTGCAAACCCTAGCCCTAATTCAGCTACATTTTAGGGCATTTTTGCATGGCAAGTTTGCATGCACAGTTGTTTCGTATCTTTGTATAAGATTGAGTGTGTGAGTTAGCACTACAATAGAACATTAGAGAATATCAGTATTTCAGATATTACAGTGGTATGAGAGCATGATCCTTGCCAACTGTAGGCACAGAGCAATTGAATAAAAGTGCATGTTGATGCATGCTTGTACATGCAAATGCATGTCAGTGATGTTGGTGAAGTGTATGTCAGAAAAAAGGTTTTTCTTTGCCAGTTGGTGAGAACATGAAGACAATGAGAAGGATCTTGATTGGAAATTTGCAGAGGTTAGCGGTACTTCAATGCTTGCCTCGATATCAGGAGTATCTAGCCTTGGGTGATGAGGTATGTGCAATGTTGTCCTTTCAAGATTATTACACCATCAAGTTTGGGAGCCAGCCCAAGGATTTGGATGAGGATCTCCTTAAAGGCATAGTTGGGGGAGGGAAGAAAGATGAGCATGAAGTATAAGTTGTTGGTGAGCTTCATTTGGAGTTAACAGTACATGATGAGGATGTGCATGAGGAGATAGCATTAGAGCCATCCTATGAGTCTAGCGACACAAGCACATTCACTAGTCAGATTGTGGACAAGCCATGTGATGAGTTGGAGTTGGTACACTCTTCAACACCTATAGCAGGAATCCAGACAGTTATGACAGGCGAAATACATGAGGTGCAAGGCAATGAGCACAGCAGTCGAGACCATGAGCAGTCATACATGGAGGTTAGGGAGAGTTTATACATGCATGAGATAGAGCTTTCAGATGATAGTCACCAGAAGAAGATTGAATGGGTTAAAGAAAGCATTCTAGTGATGAAAGAGAGGACCAAGATACTCCGAGACACCATAGTACAACGAGATGTTGAGCTTACAGTTCTACGAGTTGTATGCACCGAGTCAGTGGTCAGGATTTCTAGTATTGAAGAGCAGTTGGATTACTTGATGGGGCAGCAAAAGAAACATACTATTGCATTTCAAAGCAGTCCTCTTCAAGAGTACATAGACAAGGCTTGCAGTAGCTTGAGTCCACATTTGCATAATGGCAGATGGTTTTTATAGGTTGGCCAGGATCGAGAAATTGGGCAACAATATATGAGCATATCAATTGAAATCAGAAGGGCATAATGTCAGCTTGGTAGGATTATTCCTTGTGATGGTGTTTATGAACAAGGTGCTTTTTGGGGGTCTGATGAGATTAAGGGGTGGTGTCCTATTGAGTGGGCGATTCTTGGGAAGCCATTCCTAGCCAGGGGTATAGTCCCACAACAGCCTTGGGATATTTGGGATGAAAGATGCACAAGTTTGCATTGGGATCCAGGCGGGAGACCTTATGAGGGATGGATACAATGTTTACGAATGGGGTTACTTGGGAGTCTAGAGGATGCTCCTTGTGTCGATACTATGCAGGGTAGCGGTGGATGCATTATGACCTCAGCAATTCTTAGAGTAATTTGGGACCCTGGGATTATAGTGACTGGTAGCTTAGCGATTGCTAGAGGATGCTTTCAGGAGGTCTCTTGTGATGGTACCTCGTTTACACTGTGGTTAGTTACTCTACGTCTAGGAGGCTTCCATGGGATATCTTGTGATGGTATAGTGCAGTGCAGTGCAGTGCTTTGAGAAGAGGATGCTACAGATCTCCTAGGATAATTTGGGACCCTAGGATCATGCCTGGATTGAGTTGGTTCAGTTTGATTGATTGCGGAGTTGTGTTGGCATTGCTTGAGGACAAGCAATCTTTGGCGAGATAGGACTGTAATGTTTCGTTTTTGATAAATAGGGAATTGACCGTGGACCTTTAATATCGGGAGCACAATAGGACAATTATTTAGTCATTAGTCTAGTAAAGAGGGCCATCAGAGTTATTATCATAAAGCATGCAGAGCATGCAGGCCTTATTTCTTCAGTATTAAAGTCAACTTGAAATTAGAATTGCATGCATGCAAAAGTCATGCATGCAAAAGTGAGCATAAACCCTAAAAGTGACATGCAAGCCCTAAAAGCGCATAAGGATCTATTTAAGAAGGGTTATGGGACTAAAGGAAATATTTATGATTATTGTTGTTTGATTTTGGAGCTTTGAGCAGCAACACCGTGTGCAGCCGCGACAGTTGGGGTTGAAGACGACGTCTTCGGCTGGCGAGGGTTCAGCAGTGAGATATCTGCCCTAGTCTCTTCGGGATAGACCATCCAGGTTTATCAATGACATTCACTGTATCACCGTATACATCAGTGTTCCGGATCCAACACACTCAGAAGGATTACTGATTTGCAGGTTCATGTTTTGCAGCTGGGGATTTAGCTGGATACCCCAAAGTATTCACTGCGTCTTTGATTTCTAGTTTATCTCTCGCATGTCAGCTTCTTCTTCTTCAACAGGGTCATTCCATTGCATTGTGTGGTTCCTAGTTCTCCGTTTGCTCATTCTGAGGAGCTATCTGCAGATCAGAGGGATTTGAGGGCGTGAGCACCAAACTGCCAGTTCAATTCGCTAGGGCACTTAGAGAGGCCAAATCTTTCGCATGCTCCGACCATTCTCTTCAGGAGGGGAAGACCATCAACTCTGCAAAGTTTCGAGGGTATCTGACTTCTCCTCCTACAAAAATGTCACCTTCAGTCTGGAGGGTGCTTACGGTACAACGGGTCGGTAACACCGGAGGAAAGAAGCACTACTAGCCCACCTATCCGGATATTTATGCATGCAACTATCTCTAGAGTCATTATTAGCCGGGATATTAGTGGTAAGTGTTAATTTCTCTCTGCAAACCCTAGCCCTAATTCAGCTACATTTTAGGGCATTTTTGCAAGGCAAGTTTGCATGCACAGTTATTTTGTATCTTTGTATAAGATTGAGTGTGTGAGTCAACACTACAATAGAACATTAGAGAATATCAATATTTGGGATATTACATTTATCTATTGATTCGGTGAAGTGTACCCTATTACTTGGGCCAAGAGGTTCTCATAGATTGGAAAAAAGCAATCCTTATTTTTTATGGGATTGAGAGAGTATTTATGCAATTATAGAATAAATATTGAGTAATAAATGGTTGATATGAATTGATGATTACAATGAGGCTCATGACAATGTACTTGTATTTATTGACTAGTCATGAGATGAAGGATTGTGTGACCTTTGACTTATCTTTAGTAGTTAGTCTTCACTAGCTACTGGGGTGTAAGTTTGGGTGTTAACAAGGACACATTCTTCCATGGCTTAAGTAACTCGTCCTTTCTTAATTAATATAATTGGTAGAATTTAGGTACATAACATCCATTTCATCCATACGGGCAATTCTTACTTTTGAAGAGCATCAATCAGAAAGACCTTGTAGCTACATATCGTGTTTAGTCATGATTTCATGGTTGTACCCAAACAAATTTTTAGCTCGAGTATTTTTGGCCTTGCAATATGTTAGATAGAGTTTGCGGATGCCTTTACAGTTTGGAAGTGTAGTTATAAAGGGGCATAATATTTCCATCTTTCTATCTCATGTTCATATTGTACACAATTCCCATCCTAATCCCGATTTGCAACCCACAAATACTGTAGTGTATTTAGAGTTTGTAAAATAAAAGGCATTTTCTTATCAAGGCAGGGAAGGTATAGCACAACAATTTACTTGATCAACGTGAAAAACCCACCAGATGAGGAGTATAAAGGGTTTAGCTACCATATTTTGGAGGTATTTCATGGTCTCGTCTTCAAATTGTGATGCAGTCATTTTTACCACTGTTACAAACATCACTGATATATCGGCAACATCGCGATATATCGTGATGCCTAACCCCTTGGCAATATATCGACAATATATTTTTATCGATTTTTTGGTTATTTTTACTTGATTTTATCGCAATTGTTTAAAAAATATTGCGATTTTTTGCCCTTTTTTGCTCATTTGTTGCAGTCTAGAAAAAAATTAATTGTGCCCATTAAAAATTGTCTCTTTATTCAATAGTAATTGGTAATATTAAATTCTTAAAGTAAAAGTGACATTCTCCTTACCATTCATTTTCTACCCTTTTACTTAAATTTTTAACATTACCATTAATTTTTTCATGATGTTTGAGAGTGGTTCCAACCTCATCGAACTTCATATGCAAAAATATAATTTTAGATCCCATTCAAAATTCAACAGACTTAATAGTTTTCAGGATTTCAGGAATGCAAAGTTTCCACCTGGATTCTATGAGGGTATGGGATTGGCATTTAATCAAGCACATCAACCCCTTTATGTACCTTGATGTCGCTTGTGTTGATTGTTGAACTCCTCTATCACGACGTTAATAAAAATGTACTCTTCACTAAAAAAAATCACTTATTAAGCATGAGGAGATTTTTCTACTTCATTTTAACAATTGGATTAGGAAGTTTCATCAAAATTGTAAGGTGTTGAGTCGTTGAGTAATGTCCTTAGAGGATCAACTTTGAGATTCGAGGTAGAGGCAAGGAATAAAGTTTAGAGGAGGGAGGCATAGGGTGCTATTGATAAATAGGATCCCAATATAGGCAATGATTTGTTGATATGTATGTGTTATCACATAAAGTGTAGCTACCCACTAAAGATATCCTATCCAGGACAATAGAGGTGAGGTAGCTAACTGCTGACATTGCAAAGGCCTCATCCACTACGGATGAAGGGTAGTTGTCACACCGGATGGGCTCTTGTTGCTTTAGATCAATCCAGAGAATGATCAAGGGGAAGACCCTCTTAGCCTATGAGGTCTAGCAAACCTACTCAACACTCTAAGGGGTTTGCAATGAGAACAAGAGGTGAATAATGAGTAAATAAAACCTAGATCTATAGAATCAATGTGGTATGGAGGTTACAGAAAAGTTGGGGAGGCTTGGCAAATAGGGAAAATGACACAACTTTGTGAAGATTGTAACACAAAGAGTTTAGGAACGTAGATCTAGAGAGATCCAACCACACACAAGAAAACCCAAATGGGACCCACCCAGGGTTTTGGAAAAAGTGGAGAAAGTGGACCCAAAAGAGTAGATCAGGAAATCAAAAGGCTAGATCTAGTGGCTTGAAGGATGGATCTGTGAAAACAAAGTGGGTTTAAGCATATTCAACTGATAGATCTAAAGAAATGGCCAACCACCCAAGGAGGGCGCCCCCACCTGGAGAGGCTAGTGCTAGATCCTGGGACAAATGGAGTCTGATTCTTATGAAACTTGAGATCTAGGGTTTATTCTACAATCTCCAAGTGGGGTTTGATGGTTGTCATAAAAAACTCATCGGATCTGTCATATCAACAAAACTAGGGTTTAAAAGAAAGGGGTTTGATTGACAATTGGATGAAAATAATGAAAAACAATACTGACCTTGCAGATCCTACCTGAGAATACTTGCGACCGCCTTGAATGTCGATGATCCTTCCACTTAGTTACAATTTCGAGCAAGATCCGGTATGAAACAAAAGAAAAACACTTAGTGAAGGTAGTGCGCCCCCTCTTCTCCACTTGCAAAATCAAATCACCGAACTGAGATTTGTTCACGGATGAAAAAGATAAGCTACGTACATCATCTACAGAGAAAAATCCAATGCACAAAGTAACAATTGAAAAATTCCCTGAAGATGGAATGATTTGCCCAGAAGACGATGCAAGATGCCTTAGCAATCTCCTCCAACCAATTCGCTACCGTGCAAAAGATCAGTATGACCTCCACATAAAAATATTGTTTGCATGCAAGATCCATTGAAATGTCTAAGCAAGAGGCATAACAATCACATCCAGTACATTCACAAAGCTTCCAAGAGTTTCTGCAAAAGTTTTCTTGTATTCAATATTCTCAGAGACAAAAGTCCCTTTATAAATGAGAGAGCATCTCAATATATAGATCTTTCAAGTACATAAAACCTAGATCCAAAAGATCAAGGGTCAACGATCAAAAGATAAAAACAATCTAATCAATGGCTAAGATTAGTCGGATACATCATACACGGATTAACTCAATAATAGAAGGGGGGCACACCACTAGAATTGCCTAATGAGAGGGCGCACCACATAAAAATGACAAATAACCACAAGGTAGCACATGGTGGGGCTAGGAGGTTATAACATCTGTCACCAGCATGTCCCCATGGCACAATAACAAGGTGTCGTGGCAAACAATATCAAGGAGTGATAAAAATTACTAGGACGTCTCCCTAAAAAATACATCAAAACACCCTCAATCTAAAAAAATCAAGGAAATGTGGACCCCAGGTGGAGTGAAGCTGATGCCAGATGATGAAGGCGACCGAAACTGTAATATCCCAAATACTGATACTCTCTAATGTTCTATGATAGTGCTGACTCGCACACTCAATCTCATGCAAATTTGCAAAATAACTGTGCATGCAAACTCACCATGCAAAAATGCCCTAAAATATAGTTGAATTAGGGTTAGGGTTTTGTAGAGAGAAATCAACACTTACCACTGATATTTTGGCTGATAATGACTCCAGAGATAGCTGCATGCATAAGGATCCGGATGGGTGGTCTAATAATGCTCTTTTCCTCCGGTGTTACCGCCCCGCAGTACCGTAAAAACCCTCCAGACTGAAGGTGACGTTTTTGTAGGAGAAGAGGTCCGTTCGATCTGAAACTTTCTGAGCTTGTCCATCTACTGATGACGGAGAGATGGCCTAGCACATGAGGAGGTTTGGCTGCCTCTAAGTGCCCTAGCGAATTGATTGGCAGTTTTGCTACTCACGCCCCCAACTGATCTGTTTGGCCGATAGCTGCTCCAGGCGAGCAAACTGATGGTTGATAATCACTGCATACCGTAGGATAGGCCTGTTGAGAAAGAGGAAGCTGATATGCGGAGGAAAGACTGGGTTTTGTGGTCCCAGCGAATCCTTCTTTGTTTTCCCTGCTACTTCTGGCTGCAAAACGTGGGATTGGTAATAACCCTTCGGAATGTGTTAGATCTCCGAATACTGTAGTATATGATGGATGCAATGGATAAACCTGGATGATCTATCCCAATAAGAGACTAGGGTAGATCTCTCACTGCCGAACCCTCGCTAGCTGAAGACACCGTCTCCAACCCCAACGGTCACGACTGGACGATGTGCTGCTGCTCGAAACTCCAAAATCAATTAACAATAACAATAGATGTCTCCTTTAGTCCCATAACCCTTCTTAAATAGATCTTCATATGTTTTTAGGGTTTGCATGTCACTTTTAGGGTTTATGCTTCACTTTTGGATGCATGCAATTCTAATTTTTGATGTTGACTTTAATACTGACTAAACAAGGCCTGCATGCTCCGCATGCTTTAGGATATGAACTTTGATGGCCTCCTTTCTACACTGATGACTTAATAATACTGAATTGATGTACCTTTCTGCTCCTAGTGCTATTAGTCCTCAGTTATTCCCTTTTATCAAAAAACAGAACATTACAGTCCTCCCTCGCCAAAGATTACTTGTCCTCAAGCAATGCCAACGCAACTCCACAATCAATCAAACTGAACCAACTGGATCCGGGGATGATCACAGGGTCCCAAATTATCCTAGGAGACCTATAGCACCCTCTGCTCAAAGCACTGCATTGCACTGCATGGTACCATCACAAAATGTCCCATGGAAGCCTCCTATAAGTAGAGTGACTAACCACGGTGAAAACGAGGTACCATCACAAGATACCTCCTGAAAGCATCCTCTAGCAATCACTAAACTGCCAGTCACTATAATACCAGGGTCCCAAATCTATCTGAGAATTGCATAGGTCAAAATGCATCCACCGCTACCCTGCGTAGTATAGACATCAGGAGCATCCTGTGGACTCCCAATAACGCCATCAGTAAACATTGTATCCATCCCTCATTAGGTCTCCCACAATGGATCCCAATGCAAACTTGTGCATCTTTCATCCCAAATATCCGAAGGCTCTTGTGGGACTATACCCTTGGCTAGGAATGTCTTCCCAAGAATCGCCCACTCAATAGGACACTAATTCTTAATCTCTCTCCAATCCAACCCCCGAAAAGGACCTCGTCCATAAGCACCATCACAAGGAATAATCTTACCAAGCTGACATTTTGCCCTTCTGATTTCAATTGGAATGCTCATATGTTGCCCAATTTCTCGATCCTAGCCAACCTGTAAAAACCATCCGCCATTATGCAAATGTGGGCTCAAGCTACCGCAAGCCTTGTCTATGAACTCCTGAAGAAGACTGTTTTGAAATGCAATAGTATGTTTCTTCTGCTGCCCCATCATGTAATCCAACTGCTATTCAATACTAGAAAGCCTGACCGCTGACTCGTCACATACAACTCGAAGAGCTGTAAGCTCAACATCTCGCTGTAATATGGTGTTCCGAAGTATCTTGGTCCTCTCTTTCATTGCTAGAATGCTTTCTTTAACACGTTCAATCTTCTTTCGGTGACTATCATCTGGAAGCTCTATCTCATGACTGTATAAACTCTCCCAACCTCCATGTGTGACTGCTCACTGTCTCGACAGCTGTGCTCATTGCCTTGTACCTCATGTATTTCGCATGTCATAACTGTCTGGGCCCTTGCTGTAGGTGATGAAGAGTGTACCAACTCCAACTCATCACACGGCTTGTCCACAATCTGACTAGTGAATGTGCTTGTGTCGCTAGACTCACAAGATGGCTCTAATGCTATCTCCTCATGCACATCCTCATCATGTGCTGCTATCCTCTGAAACTCTAAAATAAATGCATTTGCACTACCTGTCTGCTTGAGTTGTGCCAGCTCTCTAAAGTGTACCGCAGGGTCCTTCCGATCAAACCGCTCAGTGAGCCTCTGTGTAAAATCTGGGTACGATGTGATGGTATTGTGACCCAGTGTCACTAACCCGTGGTACCACCACTCATGGGCTTCTCCATCCAAATGCAAAGTAGCCAATTTAATGGCATCTGTCTCATTCACGGGGTTGAGCTGGAAGTATATATCCAACTTCTGCACCTAATTTCGAGCTGGGCCACCTCGGGTGCCCTCAAAGGTAGGGATAGTCAGTTTCCCTATGGTGCGTTGTAACTCATAGTTATGGGTGAATGGCCTATTGTAAGCTTTGGGTTTGTTCTTACTTTTAAAGTGGCAGAAGTCAGTGAAGGTCATGGCTGAATGGAAGTCCTCTCCTAAAGCTCTATATTCTCTCAAATCGACACTCATGGATTCTTCTGGTTCTGCTTGTGCTAGAGACACTGCTGCTGGACTATCTAAGAATTGAGGCATGGTGGGTCGAAAAGGTTTGTATATATGGGGATGGCTCTGCATGTTGGTATGTAAGTGCTCCCTACTACTGCTGGTGGATACCCTATCACTGTTGGGAAATAAGGGATTGTGTTGGGTGGGCCCATTTTTCTGTCATTTGCCTGAAGGTACTCATCATTTCTTTTTGCCCAGTAGTGAGTTCTTTTATGGCTAATATGAGACTATTGAAAGTTGTTTTATCATCATCGGTCATTGTTTCTTTGCCCTTTCTGAACTGATACTCTCTGTCCCCCAACTCTATGTCGTCTAACTCCTCTTCTCCTCTATCACTGTTTCTAAACCTCTGTCTCCAGTAAGTAATGTTGTATGGGTCTTCTGAATTCATTTTCACTTTTGCATGCCCACAGCTGGCCAGGAACATGCTCTGATACCACTGTAATATCCCAAATATTGATATTCTCTAATGTTCTATGATAGTGCTGACTCGCACACTCAATCTCATACAAATTTGCAAAATAATTGTGCATGCAAACTCGCCATGCAAAAATGCCTAAAATATAGCTGAATTAGGGTTAGGGTTTTGCAGAGAGAAATTAACACTTACCATTGATATTCTAGCTGATAATGACTCCAGAGATAGCTGCATGCATAAGGATCCAAATGGGTGGTCTAATAATGCTCTTTTCCTTCGGTGTTATCGCCCCGCAGTACCGTAAAAACCCTCCAGACTGAAGGTGACGTTTTTGTAGGAGGAGAGGTCCGTTTGGGCCAAAAATTTTTGAGCTTGTCCGTCTGCTGATGCCGGAGGGATGGTCTGGCACATGCAGAGGTTTGCTTGCCTCTAGCGAATTGATTGGCAGTTCTGTTGCTCACGCCCCCAACTGATTTGTTTGGCCGATAGCCGCTCTAGGTGAGCAAACTGATGGCTGATAATCACTGCATACCGTAGGATAGGCCTGCTGAGAGAGAGGAAGCTGACATGCGGAGGAAAGACTGGGTTTTGTGGTCCCAGCGAATTCTTCTTTGTTTTCCCCGCTACTTTTGGCTGCAAAACGTGGAACTGCTAATAACCCTTCGAAATGTGTTGGATTTCCGAATATTGTAATATATGATGGATGCAATGGATAAACCTGGATGATCTATCCCAATAAGAGACTAGGGCAGACATCTCACTGCCGAACCCTCGCTAGCTGACGACACTATCTCCAACCCTAACTGTCGCGATTGCACGATGTGCTGCTGCTCGAAACTCCAAAATCAATCAACAATAACAATAGATGTCTCCTTTAGTCCCATAACCCTTCTTAAATAGATCTTCATATGTTTTTAGGGTTTGCATGTCACTTTTAGGGTTTATGCTTCACTTTTGCCTGCATGCAATTCTAATTTGATGTTGACTTTAATATCGACTAAATAAGGCCTGCATGCTCCGCATGCTTTAGGATATGAACTCTGATGGCCTCCTTTCTACACTAATGACTTAATAATACTGAATTGATGTACCTTTCTTCTCCTAGTGCTATTAGTCCTCAGTTATTCCCTTTTATAAAAAACGGAACATTATAGAAACACTATGCCTCAGACCAATTCCATGCCATTCCTTTGCCTCATTTACCCAAATCGATTTCCTCATTAGCCATTTTTCATCATTAATATGCTTCTTTGGGAAAATAAAACTGCCAATATCTCATCGAAGACCAAAAACTAAAGCCAAATGATTGCACGGATGGGTCTAGCACCATAGTAGTATGGTACAATTGATTGGCTACACCCCAAGATTCCCTTTGGCACCCTAGGAGATCTGATTGTTATCTGCACTGTGTTTTATTTTTAATTTCATAGGGCAAATCTGCTACAAAAGGCTAAAGGGCCCATATATCTCCTGTAATTACCCGAAACTGAAAATCGGCTAAATCGATGGACTCAGAATGTCCAAATCAACTAGGAATGAGTACCCATACACCATATGTCCATCACAAAGGTACGTCAGAGGCCCCATCCATGTCAAAACAATAAAAATAAGAAAGCCTGTAAATGCTGACAACATAAAAATAATACAAGCCATCATAGTAAACCACCATTTGAAGCATGAATATGTCTAATGGACACTGATAGACCATAAATGATCATCATCCACAACCATCGGTCTAAAACTCATCCCGGACCTTGCTCCTGGCTTGGTCAACACTGGGTTGACTAGGTCAAGACTGATCAAATGCTAAACTCTGATATTGCAAGGTACAAATGGACATGCATGCTCAATTATCTATGCTAACAGTGATACTCAATTATCTATGCTAACAATGATACTCAGTGTAAACAAGAACCTCCATTGTATACTCATTTATAGATTTAGCCATTTTGCTAGTCAAGGGTGAAGGTGAATGAAACTAGATAAGGCCAAGAGAATGACTTGACACTCGACATTGTAATCATCTAGGTTGAAGGACAAAGGAATCCACACAACACATAAGTTGGACTAAGTCAACAATAAGGAATGACAGTATCTCACAAATGGGTGGAATGATGAGAAGGCTCCACTAGACTCTAGATAAGCAACGTTTTAGCAATTTATTTGCACAACAATATACACTAGTTAACCTCTAGAGGCAGGTGCCTTGATAAGCCTTTTGACCTTTGTGGCTAGTCCCACCCTGTTTCCCCATGGGGCTAAATGAGCCATACATTATACAATGAATGAGTGCTCATCCTCTAGCCCTCAACTTTTAAGACATTTATTTCACTTTTACACAAGGTAATAGCTAGCCAACAAAGGAAGGTGCCCTGGAAAGCCTTCTGGGCTCCAGAAGATGACTAAGGTCTAGCCCCGCTGCTAGCGAGCATCGATAGCACCGACGGGTTTGGGCAAATGAGCCTTACATTGTACAATGGATGAGCGCTCTTGCTATGCTGCGTGGGAGCGCCCCCCACCCCCTCACTCCCGCAACCGAAGCTCGCTCCCAAAACACTCCCAGTTTAGGAGCACGCTCCCAAGGCGCTCTCGACTTCCCTTCCTATGCTAAAAGCTCCTATACTAGGTTAATCATTTGATGACAATGTTATGGTACCTCCATTCTTTGCCAAGCTCCTTTAAAAGTTTTTATTATCATTTGATGATAACGTTATAAGTTTTAACTACTAGATGATTGATGTTATATGGTTTAATCCATGTATTCTATAGCTAATTCAACATTCGACATGTTTTTTAGATATAAATCCATCAAAATATATTAAAATATATACTAACAAAAAACGCTCCCGAAACAATCCCAAAATAGGAGCTTTTGAAAATTTCGCTTTTCGCTCCGCTCCCGCTCTACTCTTGCTCCGCACTCCTCACTCCTGCTCCCCACTCCCAACAACATAGTGCTCATCCATTGGCCATTGACTATTTTATAACATTTATACTTTATTTGTGATAGTGTCTAAAGACACTTTTGTTTTGCTGGCAAGGCATCCAGTTAGAATAACTTTAAGCTCCGATGCCTAAGTGTCTAAAGACACTCTTTGGTAAGATTACTTGTGTTCAAGACCTAGAGGTAGACCATCCCTGTGACAAGCGTCACATAAACCAACACCGAGACACAATATAGACATGGAGACCTATTCCAACATAGAGGTGAAGGTGGGGAAAATCTGAGATGCCACTAGTCAAGTTACAAGTCAATGTTAATCAACAACAAGGGAAGGCAACGAATGGACGAAGACAGTGAAGATGGTGCCAAGACTAGTAAGCCGTGTCCCTAAAGGGAAATGACCAAATCCATACTACAAGTAGAGCAAGGCCAATGATTATATAGAGGAATCTCTTGGACATAACAGTTAAATCATTTATACTTTAGATTCCAAGTAAAACCAAAATAAAGTATCGCCAACATACAACCATTATCAACTAAGGCTCATTGTTAAAATAGACAACAAAGCAACATCAAAGTCCATATGCACAAAACCATAATATCACTTGGGTCATATACTTGCACTGGATTTGAAAGAAATCTGAGGATCACTGAAACAATTGTTGCTGCCACATATCATGGGCACTGTAATAATCTCTGTTCTAGGTCATGAAAGAATGGCTAACTCAGTCATCGAATCTGGGGTCATGAGGCTCAGTCATGGCATAGAACTGGTCAATCTGGATGCTCTGGATCTGCTGAAGGTGGGAGATCATCAATTGGTGGCTCATCATCTGCTGATCTCATCGTAAAGGACTGACTCAAATAATTGCTCAGTACTGCTTAAAAATAAAGTAGCCCAACTACTATATATGTGACAACAATATGATTTATGATTTAGGTTTCACATTCATTTTTTTAAATGTCCTTGCTCATTTATTAATTTAAAATATACATACCACATATACCTACATAGCGATTTAAAATATACATAGAGTCCACTACGACCCCCACGATCTCTAGGGCCTTCTAGTTCTAGAGGCAAAGAGCTTACTAGAGCGATTACCTTTGTCCGTAAAAGGGGTAGAAGGAATCAATAGTTTATTTAATTGATCTCGCTGTATATGAGATACATTGATTGTATTTTTTGGTGATTCATGAGTCAGGGACTTAGGATTCATGACACGATTCATTTTTTATGTGTGATGTATGACTAGACATCTTATACATCTGAGATATTGGTTTTCTTTCCATATTCATGTGGCAATGTGTTTATTTGATGTTCTTGTTGCTTTAGATGTTAAAAAAATTGAAAAAATAGAATATTTTTGTATTTTTTAAGTTTGCCGACATTTTCGCCAATAAATCTGATAATTTGTTTTTGGACCCTTGGTGATATATTTGCCGACACGATATTTGTAACTTTGGTTTTTACCACATATCATGGAACAACTTGTTTTACTTCTTACACGACAACGCTTCTAATGCATCATGTTTTTCCATTCTATGTAATGTTTTTAAGAAGGTTGGAGTAAATAATCAAGCCCACTTAGGCATGCTCATTCTAGCACTTGATTTTCTCTATGTTGGCCCAGAAGTATATTCTGAACTTAGTACATTCATAGAATCAATTCTATCTCTTGAATATGTTATGACATGCATAGAAATGGAGTGATTTTGCATTGTAATGACATCCAATCACAGATAGCTAGATAGGGTAAAGAAGATATAGACAGTAATGAAATGTCTGTTTCCTTTTATGATGATATACTTATTAAGATTAATTAGTTGTAATGTTATCTTTTTCAGATTCATATCATATTTGAAGCAGACTCCTTTATAGATTCTCATTTTTCCTATTTTACAGATGGAAAGAGTCATTGGACCGTTTCCGACATGTTTTTGATCAATCTCAAAGAGGTTCAAAATCAAGGTGGACAGATATTCCAGTTTATTATCTCTCAGGGAACCATGATATTGGTTACTCAGGTTTTCATTCCCAGAGACCACAGGTCTGTTTGTTTGAAAGATACAACTTTTTTAGATTGAATGCTTTTGGCTTTAACATTATAATTGTTTGAGTCCTAAGGATCAGTAGTCTAAATCAAAAAATTATTTAGTTTCAATTTTTGAGCTACTAGATATGTGTTGAAGCGGTACTATCTTAATGCTAGTCACTGATCATATCATAGCATGTGCTACAAGTAATTAGAAAATTAAAAGGGTCTTGGACAGATATGAAGAAGCAATCTTCTTTCCTAATTGCTTTCTGGTATTAACCTCTCACATTGTCTGTACAAATCATATGTTTTAACTTGGTCTCCTGATCTTTTTATCTTAACTGAACAGGTTGTGGAACGATATAATAAAGTATTCGGAGAGACGAATTATCGCTTTAAAATTGGAAATGTGGAGTTTATTGCTGTCAACGCTCAAACTCTTGATGGTAAAATTAATTCTTTATGCTTATACATCTTCAGATTCTCATAACATAATTGTTCATATAAATGGAAAGTCCAATAATTGTTTTTTTTGAAAACACATCATATATTTACATCAGCAAAACAAAAAGGCAGAAGGGTATATAGAATGGAACTTATATATCCTGTTCTTCAATACTACTAAGGCAGAAATGAAATCAGAGTACACTACTGAGGGATTTGGCATCCTTTATCAGCAAGGCACCTTTTGCCAATGACTGCATATGTACCTCAACCCTCCACATGGAACAAAAAACAGACAAAGACTGATTTCATGATAAACAAACCTACATTGCATCTTCTAGAGGGTAAATAGAACAGAAATCCTCAGGCAATGCCAAATCCTAATAAAAGATATATCAACCAAATAACTGCAATCACTCAAAAGTGTTGCCCTCCAATGAACCCTCCCTTGGAGAAAAAATGAGAACTGATTATGGATACACTGAATCCTTTTTTGCAAATGGATAACCCCCCAAAAGTATACTTCATGTTTTTGGCACACCGGGCAAATACCGTCAGAAATTTCACTCTTTGCCAACCTGGCCTTGGAGGGAAGCCCTTGATATATAACCAACCATGCAAAAACCCTTAGCTTATAGGAAAGTCAAATAGTCCAGAGATTATGAAGTCGGCGAACCGCCTGTCGTCTAAATTAGTAGAAACCTACTGAGAACTGAGGACAAGCACTAGAGCATCACGTTGACGCAAAATAGAATTACACCTCCTAGAATCATATGCTGAAGATGTTGAATTTTCAATAAACTAGATCTGGTTGATATTTATTCACTGATTATACACAGTCTTAATTTAACACATAAAACTTAATCAGAAATAGCAATAGACTGATTTACTCTGCAGAGCGGAATTTAAAAGAGGAAATCATCACACCGTTTGAACTTTGACACGTGAAGATTTACCCTGGAAACCCCAATCCCTGAAGAAAACCAGCAAACAGTTTGTCTTCTTATTGCACATATGTTAAACAACACTTACAGTTTACAGAGCTCTAGAGACCTTACTATCTCACTCCCACTGCAATTTGTGCCCAAACCCTCAGCAATATAACAAACACTAGATTGAGTGAATCCCTCACTCCAAAGCCTTTGAGAGACTCCCTCTCTCAGATCTGATCTCTCACTGGTCTCAGCTTGAGAGACTTTCTCTCTCCAAATCTTCTAAGAGAATCTTATCTCCTGTCCACCTGAGCTTCTTCGCCCCTGTGCAGGGTTACAGTGTTGAGACTGGAGCGAGAGCTCTCCCATGCTACAGCCCAGCTCACTTTGTACACTTTTACTTCTTTTCTATTTTACTTCTTGTATTGTATTTCTTTTTAAGGGAGATCGTTTGGTCCTCTCACATGCACGAATATCATTGTAACCGACAGTTCCGTTGACCTACTTTGTGGTCATTAGTGGACATTAATAAAACTATCTTATCTTATCTCTTAGATCTGATCACTCACTGATCACTCACTATCAATGATCTCACACGGTGACACATTGACAAAGACGTGATAATTTCATCCTCACTTAGGCTGACTTTTATTTCATTACATATGCAAATACCATGGGCCACCAAATACCATGGCCCCCTTTATATAAAGTAATAACAAAAGCACATTCACTTTAAAGTGAAACTCATAAGTCTGAGAGTCACCTGGACGAGTCTGCATGCCAGACACTTGGCCTATGCAGACGTACCTGTCCAATGCTACAAAATCTAATAGAAGAGGGTGACCAAAGATCCAACCCCAATCTTACCAAAAAGGTCTTGTCATGGCAATATTCATCTTATACAAATTGTCTTGAGGATGAGCCCAATAACCGTGATGGGTGGATGGTCCAAGGGTAGCAAAGGAAAATTGTGAGCCAAAGTATGTTAATCATTCCAAGGGTATGCTATTGAATCCCACAAGTTTTGTGAAAGGATGTCCTTTCTACTTAGACGAAGGGCCTTGAAACAAGGCATCTCTGCCATACACCGACCTGTTTCCTCCAACACCATATACGGTGTCTTGTCAAATCCCAACTTGCTCTACTGCCATTCATGTTCCATCTGGCCAAGCCTGCTACTATATTGCAAGCCATCCAGATACACCTAAAGATAAAAGAACTAGCGACTTGGAACAATTGGGGTGGAGAGCAGTTATGTCACATAAGGAAAAGAACCCCTGCACCTTGCGAACATGCTACACTGAAGATAACGGTTGACGTAATACTAATAACACTTGGGAGCGCTATCCTTGAATAGGATTCTAAGTTCTAACATCTCCTCCAAGCGCTACTCTTGAATAGGCTTTTAACATCTCTTCTACATTGAGATTTGTGCCATGGTGAGTCTAACTTGGTTCCACATTAACCTTTTCCTCCAAGTGCTGCACATGTGAGGCTGCCATGTGTCTTAAGATACTTTGTTAGGGTTATTCTTGGGTGCACGTCTTAATTACCACCCTCCAACTCTTAGCTCATAGGCACACATGGCATGGAAATCTCCTTAGTAAGCATATGTTCCAAGTAAAGTGCTCATGCCTAGGTAATATAGTAAGTATATGAATCTCAACCAATAGTAACCCCACCAACGTGCCTTCTCTGCTAGTGTGCTTAGGCATGAGTGCTTTGTAAATCACCTTTGTAAGCATATGTTCCAAGTAAAGCACTCATGCCTAGGTAATATAGCAAGTATATGAATCTCAACCAATAGTAACCCCACCAAAGTGCCTTCTCTGGTACTGATATACTCTGAAAATAGATCCCCAAGCCAGGAATGAAATCATATAAGACAGCAGCCTAGGATCTGCTGTATATACTGCAGAAAACAGTGAAGAAAAGGCACAGAAAGTACTCCAGATCAGCCATAAACAGCAGGAATTGGACCAGAGACAGCCCCCTATGCTAGGCACACAATGACTCATGAAGGTAGGACTTTCAATTCTGCAACCTCCACAAGCAATAATCGTGTTAAATTCACCCAGAAGCATGAGATTAGCACTGAACTTGCCCAGCAGCATCATGAAATCAATAACGGATTCAAACAGAAGAGCACCCTTCTTCCAAAAGTATCAGTAGAAGATCTCCATAAATTGACATCTTCTCTTCTATGAGTATCATGCTTAGCCCCCATGCAATCAAACTTAGGCACTGGACTTAAGGTCTTCTTCCCTGTTATTGTTTTAACACTCAGAGACAAGTCTGATTCTATCTTCAACTGCAGAGCTGTTTTGTACTCCAAAAACACCACATGAATTTGTATAGTAAAATGCCAGATGGCGAAGAAAGTAAGTCAACAAACAGGATTGTTCAAAATTTAGGACAAGTAGTTGCATGGACTGGTTACCTAGTTTGCCCATAGTTCGACCATAAAGAAGAGGCTGGACATGTGGTGGAAAGTCTTCTATTGTGAGGTAACTGAAGCAAATTTGAACATCACTTTGAGTTAGCCTCAAATAGACTTTCTTTCTCCAAATAAAGTCTGTAATCTATGAAGTTGAAAATTAGTTTCTTGTATCCCACCTTTAGCAAATGTGCAACAAATAGCCTCGAGGTAACCTAGCCTCAAGTGTGGGCATTTTCTTTTTTCAATTGATGCCTTTCATTTCATAAGTTGCAGGTTACTCCCTCTTGGTTTCATTTCAAGGAAAACGAGAAATATTATGTTGGAGGCAAGTTTTTCTTTTTCATCAACTATCACTATAGAAACAAATATATACTGATTTAATGGTATGGTGTTCTTTGAAGCTGGAACTTTGAGAGAAGCAACAAGGAACTTGAAATAATTGTTAGCAGTGAGCGAATATAGAAGTGAGTTTTCATAATGTGCAATCGTAGTTTAACAGTGGTCCTGGGACCTTAGCAGATCAAATACTTTTGGGAGTGGAGATCAAAGATGTAAATGAATGACATTTGGATTCAGACTGTCGGCAAAGATGGATAGAGAAAATTGAAGGAATTGTTAGCTTTGAGAAAGTTCTAGAATCAATTTTTGATGAGGTACAGAAGTTATTTAGTAGTTTTCTTAGGACCTGGGAAGTTTAAGTGGTTCTTGGGAATGAAAAGAGTGAAGGAATGAAGTGTTTTAGGTAATTTTATACTAAAAGCACTTATCAACAACTATGATCTGGATATGTTTTAAAGTTGTATAGTATCTGGACTTCTATGTTATTATGATTCTTTTTACTTACCTTTTTAAACCAAAAAGCGTGATTGGCAATAATGGCCAGCTTGTTTTCTGGGGTGCAGGATTTGTTGAAGGGAAGCTTATCTCTGCCTCATGGAATTTCATCTTGACTGCTATGTTATTATGATTCTTTTTCTTGCTTTTACAAACCAAAAAGTGTGATTGGCAATTATGGCCGGCTTGTTTTCTGGGGTGCAGGATCTGTTTCAGGGAAGCTTACCTCGGCCTCTTGGGATTTCATCCAAAATGTATCAGCAGGTAGTGTAAATACACTTGATGAAGTTGGACGTGAAATCATACCTCTGAAATTTTTACATGACTAGATAAATTATAACAAATTGTTTGAATTATTTCAGAGACAAATCCACCACCAAGAGTTCTTCTGACACACATTCCACTTTACAGACCGAACAATACTCCTTGTGGTACACATCGCTCCTCACCAATTATAAACCAGGTATTGTCTGAAGATTAGGATGGGTTTTCTTTTTCTTTATTCCATTTTTACTTTTCATTTCTGGTTGCTACTCAGCTTTTGGATAGACTATAGCTTGAATTCCAAACACATAATCATCTTAAGTGTTTGTTAAAGTTTGTCCTCTTGTTGATTTTGTGGTTTCTATCCTTGCTAGGACGAACTTCATGTTATTAAGTTTCCATAGATTTTCAATCTGGCATGTTGTCTATATGCATGATTATTGATTTGAAGGAATAGTTCAAATGTTATTGACCTTTTTTCTAAT
Source organism: Pseudotsuga menziesii (assembly GCA_001517045.1). Classification (NCBI taxonomy): domain Eukaryota; kingdom Viridiplantae; phylum Streptophyta; class Pinopsida; order Pinales; family Pinaceae; genus Pseudotsuga; species Pseudotsuga menziesii. The sequence continues at coordinate 484,706 of LPNX010533859.1, read as the reverse complement.
TATCAGGCTGAACTATATCAGCTAGGATCATAGTCTGGTAGTTGTACATAGTAGATAAAGTTCTAGCATATATGATTTTTTAAGCTTGCTATTTCTTATCTCAATAACCAGAGGTAATTGGTTTCAATGTGTTTTATTGTGGTCAGAGGATTTCAATGGGAAGGTCAGGCTTTCATGGAATTATGTAAGTGTTGTTATTAAACTGTTTTAATATTAATCTTGTTGACCTTCAATTCAATTTCTTTATCTTGCCTAGTTTTATCTTCATAAGCACCAAACTGTCCTTTGAATTGAACAGTTTGTAGAAATGTTTTTATGTTTGTTCAACACTTTATAAGACAGCAACCAAATCCTTAAATACCCCTCATGAAATACAGAGAACATGACCAAACATAGCTGCTATGCTGTAAGAGTTTTCCTACTTTCCAAGCAGTGGGCCTTAGTTTCACTTTTAAAGTAAATATGTGAATGGTTGACTTCATTTTCCCTGAATAGCACAGTATCCTAGTTATTTTCCCTATTTTTCTGCCATGAAGAAAATCTTATTAATGGGTTATCATATCTTTTATATAGGTTTCTGTCATAGAGATATTTTATTGGACAGCTTTTAGCCTATCACCTTCATTGAACAAACAATAAAATTCTTAATGCATGATGGTGATCTTCCTCATAATGTGCAGAGTTGTGTTACTGAAAATGTTTAGGGGGGAGGTCCTGTAAATTTTCCAGCTCATTCTCCAACTCGGTTTCATGCCATTTTCATGGTTTAATGCCCAACCCAATTTGTCATTAATGCTGCAAATTTGTGTTTTTTCTCATAAACAAGTTGACATAAACACATGAAGAATTTAACAACTTTTATAAGCAGAAATTATAAACAGTAACACATAAAATATTCAGATTCAAAATTTTTTGGTCAATTGACCTAGGAAAACCCCAACCTCCGGGGAAAACCTATGAGAGAGAGTTTATTTATTTCTTCAATCAACAGTACAACTTAAAATAAAAATTCAGTCACAACTTATCTGAACCAGAGGATAAAAATTCAACCTCGAAATTCGTGCTGCTTCAAAAATTAATTCTCAGAATTTCTCTATCTGTTTACCACCTCGATTTTTGTGCTGCTACAAGAGGTTAGAAAGTGGCAACAAGGAAGGTCTTCTAGCATTGCATGTGTGCTTGCATGCTAAGAAAACGTTTAAACAGGAAGCCAAATGTATTAATGTGATTTTCCTAAGTTTAGACTTATACATTAATTAATTTAATTTGATTTTGACTTAATGAAATCACTTTTATAAAGTGAAAAGTGAAATAATTTAAGTGATGGCTAATATAATCTTGGCCATTGATTTGATCGGAGGATCACATCCATTGATCCCGTTGCCCGCCAATGTGCACACCGTTAGCAGAAATCTTTCAAAAGTTGTTTCTCAAGTGGGAAAGGTGCGGCCTTGGGGGCAAACAAAGAGTCAGGTGCTGTCACCAGATCTCGACTCCTCCATTTAGGCAAACTCCTAACGAGCCAAGGGGGGTAGACCTTACAAAGAGTTTCTAAGGCTCTTATGTTTTAAAACGTTTTTTGGTGTATGATGTGGATGGGTGTTTAGGAGTTTTTAAAAGAGACTTACAACAAAAGACCCAAGTAAGTACTTGCAATATAATTAAAGATACACAACCATTTGACAATCACAATTTCAAAGTAAAGCATCCATAATATGATACAAAAATAGATGAAAAAGTGCTCTAGATAGATAATAAGCAAATGAATGATTGATAAGACCAGTGCCAGATGGAGTGCTTGAGATCGTTTTGCAAGTGTTCTTGGTAAATTTTATAGTAAATTTTAAAGGTGAAGTTGATTATTAAGAGGGAAGGGGATCTCCAAGATATACCTGTCGGTACTAGAGATATGTCGGATAATAGTCTAAGTGGTTCTGTACGAGAACATGTGGGCTGTGCGAGAACATGTGGGCTGTGCGGAGTCTCGAAAGTGGTGTTCAACACTACACCAACAAGGATGTAACTTAACTGTGCTTTCAAGGTCTCGGTACAGTGGTTCCTGCGTTCCTAGGTAGAATTTGCCCACTTTCGATTGTTAGTGATCAATGCCTGATTTTCGTTGGTTTTCTTGGGAGAGTGTTTTATTTATGGTTGAAGTGGATTAAACTGTGAAGATTAAAAAATCTACAACTGCTTCTGGCTATCCCACAAGTGGGTAGAGTATACACAGTGTAGTAAATGTAAATTCCAATTTTAAGAGTTGTGAACAAGAACCATCGAAACAACCCTCCGACATAGAGCACTCTTGATCCGCCTTATGGCGAGATTCAAGAGATTTATGAAAAAGAAGTAAAAGATGCTAAAGTAAAATAATTAAAACTAAACAACAAACAATCTGACAGAGAGCACTCTTGATCCACCTTTTTGTGAGATTGAAGAGATTTTATGTTCTTTTTTAACAAATTATATAAAAACCGGAAATCTAATCTAAGACAAAAGGAAAAACCTCTCCGATAGAGAGTGCTCTTGATCCACTTTTCAGTGAGATTCAAGAGACTTTGGGTTCTTTTTAACAATTTATATGAAATAAAAGTTGAAAAAACTTTTTAAAATATGAAACTAGCCTTTCCTATTCTATTCTAACAGTTTATTGTGTAGGTATAAAGCAAATAAATGGACAGATACAGGCTTCCCCAAATGGAGGAAGAGGGGTGTGGGAGTTGTAATCCCACTTGCTCTTTATATTACCTTATTTACAATATTTTTTTTTTGGAGGAATACTTTTTGTCCTCTGGAATTAGGATCAAATAGTTTACAATTATTTTTAGAAGAGTGGGTAAAGAAGAAAAGGGAGAGAAGGAGAGGGGGTTGGAAGGAGCTTTTTTGATGGTTCAAATCTTTGCATGAGCCTCCAAATCTCCTCTTTCCTGAAAGATGAATATAAAAAACCAGCAAATAGAAACTCAAGAAAAAGTTTGTATGTTAGCTAAAAAGTGCATAAAATTTAAGATCTAGTACTTGCAAATGATAGGAAGAATATACTACTTAAAGTAATAAAGCTAAAAAGGCTAGATCTAAGCTTTTGATGAAATAAAGTTGGAAAATTTCTTAGATCTATATAACAAGAGATAAAATGGTAAGATTTAAATCTTAGATCTACTTATGAAGCAAAAAACTAACTGGAAATAAATAGCTTTGATGTTTTAAAGATGAAGAAGGAAGATCTCAAGCCCAAGCTTGAACAAATTTGAGAAAGGAGAGAGCCTATGGAACAAGAAACATTAGATTCATAAAAATATAGTGAAGAAAGATAAGATGTGACCGAGCTTCGATCTCTACTTCATGTCTAATGATCTGCAAAGCTACAAAAAACTTTAAGCAAGTGATTAGATCTAGTATGGTAAATTAAACAAGAACAAAAGCGCACAAGTATAACTGAGTACACATAAGCAAGCAAATTGAACCTTCAAATTCCTACTCTATGGATTATAATATAATCTTCTAAGCTAGATAACGAAACTTGCATAAACAATAATGGAGCTACACAGATATCACCTTGATTATAAGCCAAACATTCACCATGAAAATTCTTGCACCAGCAAATTGTCCTCCAAAGACTCAACTTTATTCATAAGAAAGATAAGCAATTACAATCATACAGGCAAAGGTCCCTTGCTTCCTCTTGAAATGGGGAAGAAGGCCTCTTATTTACACAAAATAGAAGAGAGCAAATAAACCCTAGCGAATTGCATGAAGGAGGGGCCAAGAGGGTGCAACCACCAATCAACCAGAGTTTAACTGCTTTGATTTGAAAAGAACTAGACTCCGAAAGATGTGATTGAGGTGAGGTGGCCTCCACCTAGGCAAGGCGCCCACCCGATCACATTGGTTTCATCACCCAACCAATAAACACATGCCAACAAGAGAATTCGCCCAAGCCAGCTAAGGAAGGCGCAAATCCCAAGGCTCGGTCATCTGCAGTGCTTCGATTTTGACTCAGATCAGGTGGGTGGTGATTGCAATCTTCCCAGATGCTCTTTGCCATGTCATCTATCTCTTTACTTTATTCCATTTGGATTATTTTGGAGAGTTTTTGATTTATCTCCATTTTATATTTCTCTGATTATTTTAATTAAATATTCCTCATTATTAATTTTGAGAAAATATCTAATTAAGTGCAAAATAATCATCAGAAACTTAGGATAAGTGGGTCTAGGGGTTAATGGGTGACTTGGCTTAGAAAATGAGCCCCCATTTGTCAAATTCCACCCCCAAACCACTTAATTATTACATAAGTTGCCAGGAAACTTGGGGACGGGGATGGGGACGAAACTTTTTGAAACAGGGGACTTGGGTACGTCGGGTACTGTATATATTATATATATGAAATTAATTTTTTTCACTAGTATTCAATTTCAATAAGTAACAAATACAATTAACAATTAACATACACATTGCTTAAAAGTTCATAGAATCATAAATCAATAATCATTGATAATTTGACAAATTGACATAAAGTGGAAATTCAAATTACATATGAACCTTAAGTATAACATGAATGATGATATTGAATAATAATATAATTATAATATGATATATGAAATATGAAATATCATAATTATAAGACAAACCAAGTGGAAATTCAAATTACTGTAGTGTTTGCATATTCATATGAATCATGATTCATCAATCATGATATATGTCCAATCACAATGTCTTACACCAAAAGCATCAAGTCTACAACCAAAACTCAAAATGCAAAAAAAACTGAACAATGAACAATGTGCATTAGTTGACAATAACATAGCTAAGTTGGCTCCATCAAGCCATGTCATCTAGGCCATATACATCTATAGCATCACTATAATCATCAAGGTCCCCAGTCAACAAGCTCTCTAGGTAGTCATCACTCTCAAGTGGAGGCTCCTCAACATCCATATCAATTGAAGGTATCTCGACAAGGCCATCTGGTCATATCTCCTCATCCACGCATGTGGCATCATCTACCAATTGGTCGCATCTCTTGAAAGGACCCTCCTTGTATCCTGGGTGTTTTCGAGATATGAGACGAAGCGTGCTATGAATGTAGACTAAATTTTCTGCTTTCTTTGATCCTAATCTGTTTCTCTTCACTGAATGGATGAAAGAATAAGTGCTCCAGTTCCTCTCACAAGATGAGAAACTAGCTACTTGCCCAAATAAAAAATTAGAATTGTTAGGGGACGACAATATTGAATATGTAAATTAAATTTTAATTAATACAAAAACAAGACGAAGAACTAGTTACATGTCCAAGTAATCGTATGGCAAACTGCTGCAACTCAGGAGCATCAGTGTAATGTTCTCTTCTGCTTAGGCATTGATGACTGACCCGCTAACCTTTGTGATTCCTATGGGTTCGAGCGGGTACTGACAGTCAGGGAATCAACTGAAGACTGATGCCATCTACAGAAGATCTAGGGCATCAATATTATATCACCATTGGGTAGAAGAGGGCCACCAGAGCCAAAGGCCACCTGCATGCATGACATCTGAGCATTATTTAATGATGCATGCACCCGATTGAGTCTCCATGCGCATGCATGCAAGTCAACTGTAAATTAGAAGTTAAAGTGACCTAATTAGGTCAAAAGTTAGGTTATTCGTAGTTGAAAGTTATAAAATAAAGATAAAGTGAATGGAGAAGACACTTATGATTATTATTGATTTGGAGCTTCTTGAGTAGTAGCACAACGTGCGGCCACGACAGTTGGGGTTGAAGACGACGTCTTCAGCTAACGAGGTTTCGGCAGTGAAATATTTGCCCTAGTCTCATTCAAGGTAGATCATCTAGGTCCACCATCTGCTCTTCAACTTATTCATCCAGTTGCAGTTATCCAGTACCCGTCAGGAGATTGTTTGCAAGGGCACGTGTGCAGCCGTAGGGGTTTTTTAGCTAGAAAACCCCAAAGCATTCCTTGGGTCCTCAGATCTTCGTTTATCTTCGGAATACTGGCACCATTCTCATCATCCGTATCATCCTTCAGTACTCGGTGAGTATCAGCTTCCAGTTTGCTCATCCAGAGTAGTTCTCAGCTGTTTTGTGAATCAGGGGGCGTGAGCAGCTAAACCATCATTTCAATTACCTAGCCTGCTTATTGAGCTCATAACTTCTGCATGTGTCAGGAAACCTCTCCGGCAAGGGAAGACTACCACACCTGCAAATTCTCATATGCATCAGACACTTCCTTCACTGAAAAACGTCATCTTTATCTGCTTGAGGGTTCATGCTGCTGTGGTATCACCAAAGGCAAGGAGCACCAATTCTTCACCAAATCAGTTCTTGATGCATGCATATTCTCTTTGGAGCATTATCAGTCGGATTAGCAGTGGTAAGTGTTGATCTATCATCATAAAATTCTTTGCCCTAGTTAGCTATAAAATAGGGCCATTTGCCCGACACTTTGCATGCAAATTTATTTTCAGTATTATTATAAATCGGGAGGCTTAAGCAAGCCCTAGTGTAGAAAACAATTGAATATCCACATCTAGGATATTACAATCAACACCATGACGCCACCACCAATCAATTGGATCATTTTTCTTGCGCCTATCGATCAAAGAAGCATGTGAGGCAAAGACACCTCGCCCGTGTGAAAATTGGGCAAATTGGCCTCTTATTTTAGAGGCCTTTTCTGTAGAACCATAATTTTTTTTAACTGCAGTCATAAACCCTTTTACCACCTCTCTATCTTAGGAAGGGGGTCTCCTTCCTGTCGAGGGATTATACCATTTTGGATTCACTGCATAGGCTGCCATATGAAGTGGGTTGTTCAATTTGTTCCATCGTCCATGTATGATATTTTTCAACTGTGCCCATAAATTAGGATCTTTCTCATTTGTGATGGATCTAATTCTCTCACCAGAGTCCATGTTCTCATAAATCTCACCTAAACATGGACCATCTGTATCTGCATAGCGAAGCATATCACATATCGGCTCTACAAATTCCATAACAGATTTGACCTCACTCCAAAATTGATCATCCAAAATCAATCTCTTCACCTCCACAACAACATCTGAGTTATACAACCTCCATTGATCCCACATATAACTGATTACAGTGGCAGCTAAAGCCCCTTTCATCTCTAGAAGCCTCCTAAGCAAAATGTAGTAGGTTGCAAATTTGGTATCGGTTGGTTTAAGAAGCTCTAGTTTGGCATGCCTACGATAAATAGCTTGTGAATGGTGGTGGTTGCACATGGACATTTGAATTTTTCGGCCGTTTTCAATTAGTAGTCGAATCCATTTAATTTTTCCAATTTCTTTTAATGCATTATTGAGAGAATGCACTGCACATGATGTCCAAAAAATGTGCCTAAGGACATCAACAATTCATGAAACAATAAAAAAATCAGATTTCTTATTTAAGTACCCAAATAATCTTTTCAAATTAAAAAACAAATTATCATTCTAAGTTCAAATTATTAAATTAAAAATCAGAATTGTAAATCAGAACCTGTACTCCTTTTGGACCATCATCCCTGCTGCTTTGCACATTGGGGATGCATCAGTAATCATTTGAATGACATTGGATGGCCCCACCTCTGCAAGGGCATCACATAAATGGTCTTTCAAGAACATAGTGTTCTTTTCTTGACCGAAATAATCAATTGCCTTCAGAAAATATGGACAGGATATAGAAGAGACAATAATGTTTATCAATGGACGATTTTGACAATCAGTCCAACCATCCATCACAATGGAGCACCCATCTACACTCCAAGATCCCTTGAATGGTGCCATTGCCTTCTCAAGGCATGCCTTTTCCTTGTCCACCAACACGGTTCGAAGCTTCTCATAACCCGGTGGCTTATAATACCCCGAAGGTCCATCATTAAGGCACGGACCATTTGCTCAAAATAGGGTGAGCGAGCTACATTAAAAGGGATTCCACATGCAAGAAAAAATCTTTCTATCACAAGATCAACACCCTTCCTTCCCTTCAAATCAAACATGTCATATATGCCACCAAGAATTTTAGACCTCTTGTTTGCTGTTACATTGCTTTTTGATGCCTTTGATGAAATGTCTTCATCACGAAGACGAACTTTATCCTTGGATGGCATTTCGTCTTCATTGGAATCATCATTGTCTTTTTCAACAACACGAGATGTCTGTGAGATTTGTTTTCCTACCTTACCATCAGCCCTATGTTGCTCCATTTGTATACTAAGGAGTTTAGTGGGAACCTATGGGTCTCTCGGATAGGCATCAACACCCTTCTTTGGAATATTCATGAAATGGGCTTTAACCCGGGTGTAGCTGCCCTTCCATTCAACTTGACAAAGGTGGCATTTTATAGTGGTTGTCCCTCCTCCACCCTTCACTGGTTTTGTCCTTTCCACATGATTCCAAAGAGGATATTGAGGGTTTGATGATGTCATATTGGTTAGGATTCAGGAACTTTGAACCAGGAACCCGCGAGTGAAGCTTGAAACATGAAAAATAAAATAAAATAAGTCTCTTAGTCTCTTAGAAATTAGAATTAAATTAAATTTTTAATATTTAATAAATTAAAATTTAAAATTATCAATCTAGAATCTAGATTCTATAATATATAGTTAACTGTTATACTATAGTCTATTATTAAAATTTTATACAATTATGAAATTTTTAAATTTATCATATGAAAATTTCAAAATACACAGGAAAAAATTATTTAAATTTTATATAATTATTACATTTTTTTAAAAAGTTTTATGCAATACACAGGAAAATTTAAAAAAATGATTTTTTTTTATGAAAAATTGATTTTATTTTTTTGAAAAAATAACAAAAAAAATTACCTCTGCCCGCGACTCGGCTCCTTCCCTTTGCCCGAGTCTTCTCCTTGCTACGGCTCGGCTCGACGACTCCTCTGCCCGAGTCTTCTCCTCTGCTGCGGCTCGACTTGGCTCCTTCTCGTCTGCCCGAGTCTTCCCGTCTGCAAGATTCCTTTCCCTTTGCGGCTTCATGACTCCTCTCCACTGCTACGGTTCCTCTGCTGCGGCCCTTCTACTCTGCCCGCGGCTCCTCTCTTCTGTTGCGGCTTCCGTTTGCTGCGGCTTTCCTGCTCCTACTTCAGCCTTCCACTTATCACCACGGTTGACTACTCTCTCCACTCTCCACTCGTCGCTGCAACAAGGACGAGACAACATCCGCGCAGACTTAAGAGGGCAAGGGACCCACACTACCCTCTCCTCATTTTTTTTTTATAAAAATAAATTTTTAGTGTAATTTTTTTTTTAATTTTAAATTTCGGAGTTTCCCAGAAGTCCCCGAAATTGGGGGACGACGTCCCCAAACTGAGGGAAGTTTCCGAATTTTGGGACAAAAGAACCTGGTACTCGGGGACTTCACAGGAAACTTTCGGGGACGTTTGTGAAGTACCCGACCCGGTTTCGGGATGTGGGGACGGTTTCTTAGACAGGGACGCGAACCCAAGGGGTGGGGACGGGTACCCCTGCAACACAGATTATTACATTTTGAGAATTTTCAATTAAACCATAGGAAAAATGGCTTAATAATTGAAAAATTAATTATTTAAAAAAAATAAAAATAAAAAGTCGAGGACGTTTGCTAAAAGTTTTTTTGGACAATGTTTTAACACACCGAAGGACCTAGGAAATGACCATAGGACATACCAATAGTGTCTAGTATGTTCATATTTTATAGTTGGGCTCTAATAACACCCCAAGGCCTAACCGCCAAATTCGGGCATTCGAGCTTTGGAGGTTGTAGGAGAAAAACTCATCGATTATTAGTCGGCTAAAGGCAAAGCATAATCGATAAGGGAAAAAACTCCTTGGAATACCTTACTTGACTGTCAAGTCTTAGGGAACCGAGCCACTCAAGACCCCCCCTACTAGCACACTTTATTACAAACCCCATGGGGTATGGTGATTTCGATAAAAGAAACAAAAGGCTAGCCAAAATAGGTTAAGTTTGGAACAAACTGAACCTTTGAACTCTGGAAACGAACATGCATCATGTTCAATAACTGGCGGCTCAATAGAAGTTCAACTATTGTACAAAATAGTTGATAACAGATCCATAGTGAGGGTTAGGGTTTTCGCTTAGCCATTGAGTTAAAATAAGATTTGGTGGAGAGAATGCATATACAAAGACAGAGAAAAGTCAGACAGAGAGGCTTGTAGAGAAGACAGATGAACACTCACCCAGAGGATTCGCTGAGTTATCAGGTTGGGCATTAGGTTGTACAGGATCACATAGAGGAGAGGCCATACGCTGCAAAGGAGGCTGTACGGATTTCGTACAACTGACGTCAGGATCGTACGGATCTATGCAGTTGACGCAGAGGTCCGTACAACTGCACAGGGTGGCCGTACGGTTTGCTGGGATTGCTCAGTGATTTTGCAGAGGTTCTATTTCGCTAGGTTGGGTGAATTTACCTGCTGGATTGTACTTGTTCCATATCTACTTAATAAAAATTTCATATTTGACTGCTGCACCAGTTTTTCCATCTTGGGTTTTATCCGGGGTGTCCATACCCAAAACACTATGTTTATATTTATGTGATTGTTGTTGATGTTTCTCAATATTTACCTTCTGCTGCAATACTAGTAAATGAAATTCATGTGTGGTTATCAATAAAAATTAAATATATTGTTTAGCCCTAGTTTGAATTTTAAAGGAAAATTTACACAGGACTGTATAGACAGACTATACAGATACTATACAGACTGACAATACGGTCATAAACCTTGATTTTCGTGCCAACAAGAACAACAAATGATTGCCTCAAAATTTGTATCCTTTCTTGCATTGAAAATCACTGTACAAACAAGTACAGTTTGACTACAATAAATGCCTAAATTGTTGCCTCAAAAATCGTGCACAGACTGGGTTTTTCTCCTCGAACTTTGTGCCAAAGACTGCTGTACATATGCGTTGGGAAACATGCCAATTCAAGTTGTATGGATTCTTGGGAATTGTGCCTCTGCTCAATCTGCTCTCCCTCTCTCAAATTCAACTTTCTCTCTCTTGCTCTCCAATGCTCATGGAAACACCGATTGGTCTTTCATGCATTTCCCTTGCCTTTTTGGTGTTTAATGAGGGTAGTTGAATGGACTTGTAATCTAAGGGCCCACAATGGCTTAGATCAATGGATGAGAAATAATGTGCACTTTATTTTTCTCCAAAAATAATTTCACTAAACTTAAAATTAAATATTACCAAAAAGTCACTTTAATCACTAAAGTGAAAATTAAAAAACTCATCTCAAGTCATTTAATGCAAGGGTCATGTTATTTTCCCCTTTTAAGTGACTTAGGAAAAAAGTCACTAGGGGAACAACTTTCTAGGTACAAAAGTCAACACTCCCTCTTATCGAGGAAGGTGTTTTGCATCACACCCAACTTGTCTTTGAAATAAATAAACTTGCCTCTTCCCAGAGACTTCGTCAGAATGTCTGCTACCTACTTATCAGTGGAAATGTATTGCAACTCCACAACGCCTCTTTGCACATAATCATGGATGAAATGGTACCTGATTTCAATATGCTTTGTCATGTCGTGAAATACCAGATTCTCAGAGATATGAATGCAACTCTGATTGTCACAATAAATCACCGTGGGCCTCAACTCTTGATCAAATAAATCCACCAATAACTTGCAAAGCCACAGTGCCTTGCAACTAGCCTGATTGGATGCCATGTACTCGGCCTTTGCAGAACTCAAAGCAATAGGCTTTTGCTTCCGACTGAACCCTGACACTGCTGCTGAGCCCAACACATGTTTAGTGGCAACCCAGTGCACTCTCCTAGGCTCCACCATGAACTGATTAAGAGTGTTCACCACGAAACACAAATCTGGCTTGGTGTTGACCAGATACATTAACGAACCAATGAGTTGACGATATAATCTAGGATCCATCAACTCTCCCTCGTAATCATTAAGCTTCTTCCAGTTGGTGACCATGGGTGTAGAAATCGACCTGCAGTCCTCCATCCGAAATCTCCTAAGAATATCGACTACATACTTTCCCTGCCCCAAGAAAATATGACCAGGCTCCTGCTAAACCTCCAATTCCAAAAAATAATGCATCAACCCAATGGCAGTCATCTCATACTCTGAAGCAAGATCTCTCTTGCAAACTGCAATAGGTCTTTCATCACCTGTGATAAACAAATCATCCACATACAACAGAAGAATAAGTGGATAATCTCCAACAAGGATGAAGTAGAGATTTGGATCAGCCTCACTCTTCTGAAAACCCATCGACAACAAGTAAGAGTCTATCTTGGAATACGAAGCTTGAGGAGCTTGCTTCATCCCATACAAGGCTTTCTTTAGCCTGCATACATGAGACTCTCTCTCATGAATCTCAAAGGCCTGTGGCTGCTCCACATAAACCTCTTTCTGTATGATTCCATTGAGAAATGTACTCTTCACATCCATCTGATGGATCTTCCAACCCATTTCCGCAGCAATGGAAATCAATGATCTGATAGAAATATAAAGTGCAACCAGTGCAAATGTCTCATTAGAATCAATTGCCTCTACCTGTGAAAACCTTCGCGCTAAAAATCAAGCTTTGTAGTTCTCCACACTGCCATCTGCAGCATGCTTTACCTTGTAAAGCCATCGAGAAGTCACCACTGACTTCCCCTCAGGTCTCAAAACAATCTCCCACACATCATTATTCCTGATGGAATGGTAGTTTTACATTATGGAATCTCTCCAAACATGATGTTGGGATGCCTCCTCAAGAGCAGATGGCTTTGAATCACGAAGACTAGCAACCAAGGCCATACCCAACCTATTTGGCATCACTATAATCCTCACTGGTTCCTTGGGTGATCCAAAATCCTTTGCTTTCTTCAAGGTCTCAAGAAGCCATTTAGGCTTCCTCTTCTCCGAAGGTTGCTCCTAAACTGGTCTATCATCATCTGAAGAACTCCTAGAAGTAGATGGCCTAGAAACTTGTGGACCAAGAGCTGGTGAACTAGTCACTGGTGAAACCTGTGATCTGATAGCTAAAAATGGTGAACCTGTGACCTGAGAACCAAAACCTGTCCTCGGAGTACCTGTTGGCTGAACCACTGCACCTGAAGATCCTGTGCCTATAACCTGTAGCCCAGTCACCCCGGAAACTTTTACTCTGTACCGAAGGTACCTGTGAAGTTTCATAAGGTGTGGGAACCTGCTGCTCCTTCTCAAATCTCACTTCTTGCCTCACAACAACCTTCCTCGGGGAAGGAAGATAAATGCGGAAGGACTTCGAAGTCTCATCATAGACCACAAAGATGCCTCTCGCTGTAGTGGGCTCAAGCTTTGTCCTCTTCTCAAAAGCGACATGTGAAAAACTCAGGCAACCAAATATGTGAAAATGGCCAACCTCAAGATTCTTGCCTGTGAACATCTCCTCAAGAGTCTTCTTCACAAGACACGATGGGGACTCTTGTTCTGAAGGTATAAAACTGTATTGTAAGCCGCGACCTAAAGGAAGAAAGGAATACTCTGATCATGTAACATGGTTCTCGTTGCTCCCACAATAGATCGGTTCTTCCTTTCTGCCACTCCATTGTTACTGTCAACTGTCTCCATATGCCCTCCTGTCTGCAATACTCATCGAACTCCTTGGAGGTATACTCACCCTTGTTATTTGATATGGGAGCTCGAATCCTCCTCCCAGTCCGGTTCTCCACAAGAGCTTTGAACTCTTGGAACCTCTGCAAGACCTTCTCAGATTTCTTGCTCCTCAGGAAGTAGATCCAGGTCTTCCTGGAATAGTCATCGATGAATGTCACATAATACTCAAAACCTCTTAGAGAAATAGATGACATGGGAGCACACAAATCATAATGTATCAAATCAAGCACTCCAGCTGACTTGCTATCACTGCTCGAAAAAGCAATCTTGGTGTACTTTCCCAAAGCACACCCTCTGTATACATCACTGTGCACCGTGCTGAATTCAAGAAATCCTGTAACCATGTCCCTCAACATCCTCAAAGTTGGATGATGTAGATGAGCCATCCTCCTATGCCATCGTTCACAAAGCTCACTGCTGCTGCTATGTGTCAAAGCATGCTGGGGCTGAAATAAGAGTTTGTACAACTTCCCACATCTGAATCCAATGGTGTAAGAGGCAGATGGTCCTACACTCTTGGGGAAAATGCGTGCATGTCCAACAAGAAAAGACACCCCAAGTCCCTTGTCCTCAATCATAGAGACTGGTATCAGATTATTTTTCAGCTCAGTATCAAACAACACGTCCCTCAAAGTCATGGGACTCATGAACTCTCTCTGAAATGTAACGGTCCCACGCCCAACAACTCTGACAACTGTGTCATCCCCCAACACTTCCTCCACATCTATACCTGCGTGTGAAAGTTCGAAGAACATCTCTTGAGCACCTGTCACATGGCTGGAAGCTTCACTGTCAATATACCAAGTGCTGGTGGTGGATGCACTAAAAGAATGGTCGGTCAACAAAGAATGCTCCCTCTCAATCTCAATGTCTGTACTGGTGATGATGGATGCTCTCTCTCTCCCAACATGCACAGCACAGAGAGAAAACTCTCTCAAATCTAGATGTAAACCCATCAACCTCTGTCGAAGCTGCTATCTGCTTCTTCTTCTTCTTCTTCCTTTGGGCACTGTCCAAAATAGTGCTCAAACCCCTAACAAGAAAAGCACTTTACGGTGCACATGTCCTTCTTCTGTCCACCTTGCTACTTAGCCCCACCCTTCTTGGACTTCTTCTTTCCCTTGGCAGTCAAAGCCACATTCTCCTCATCCTCCCTCCTCGTAGAAGAGTTCCCCTACACAAGACCTCTCCAGGTCTCCTCCTGCACGAAATCATCCCAAAAAACAACCCAAGGCTTTGCAACCCCATTCACAACTGTTTGCACTAGCTCAGTGCTAGAAACAACCTCCCCTACTGCTGCAAGCACATCTCTCACCTGAGATATCCTTGTAAGGTAGGAAGTCACTCCCTCTACTTTGGCGATCTTAATTCTCTAAAATTTTTCCCTCAACACCATTTTTCACTTCTCATTTGAGCTTTCGTACAAGTTGGTTAAAGCATCCCACATCTTATACGCACAGTCTTTACTTGAGATATGTGGGATCACATGGTCTTTAACTGCAACTAGAATGATCCTTCTAGCTTTCATATCCCTCTTGTTGAAGGCTGCAAGTGCTTGTGGATCGGTAGAAGCGGGAACTTGAATAGGATTTGCTTGTGCACTATGAACCACTTCATTCCAAAGTTGATATTCCTCCAATATAAGCACCAACCTAGCTTTCCATGGGACAAAAATTCCCAACCCCATCTAGCCTATCCTCTAGCCTAAGTCTTGTTGCCATTTCACTGCAAATTCAAGCTTTCAACAAGGTGCTTCCCACTAACAAAAGAAATTCACTGTAATAATTTTGCTCCTTTAACAAAGCTCTGATACCATGTAAATTTTCTAGCTCATTCCCCAACCTGGTTTCATGCCATTTTCATAGTTTAATTCCCAACCCAATTTGTCATTAATGCTGCAAATTAGAGGTTTTTCTCATAAACAAGTTGACAAAAACACATGAAGAATTTTACAAATTTTATGAGCAAAAATTATAAACACAGCCACATAAAATATTCAGACTCACAAATTTTTGGTCAATTGACCTAGGGAAAACCCCAACCTCTAGGGAAAACCTTCTGAGAGAGAGTTTCTTTATTTCTTCAGTCAACAGTACAATAGAAAATAAAAATTCAGTCACAACAGCCAGATGAGAAAATTTCAGCCTCGAAATTTGTATCGCTTCATAAATTAATTCTTAGATTTTTTGTTTGCTAACTATTGATTTTTCTGAGCAGCATCGAGAGCTATTCTCTTAGGAGAATGGAGACACCTCATCCGGTATCAGGGTGTGGACTCAACCTACAGTTGAGTGACTATTCTATTGAATGGGGATATCTAGTTCGAGACCACGATATGGAACCAGTCCAGCACTGGGGGACACAACCTTGAGTTGAGTGACGATTCTGTTGAATGGTGACATCTGGTCCGGGACCAAGATGTGGAACCAATCTAGCACTCAGAGGCTCATCTTAGAGCTGAGTGACCATTCTATTTGAATGGTGATATTTGGTTTGTGACCAAGATATAGAACCAATCCAGCACTGGTGAACTCAACCTTGAGTTGAGTGACCATTATGTTGAATGGTGATATCTGCTCTGGGACCAGGATGTGGAACCAGTCTAGCATTGGGGGACTCATCCTAGAGCTGAGTGGCCATTCTTTGAATGGAGGCACCTGGTCAGTTACTAGGAACTTTATTTAGTCTGGGACTAGGGACTCAGCCTAGGGCTGGGGCCATTCTCTAGGAGAATGGAGGCGCTTGGTTTGTTACCGAGTATTTGACCTAGTGCCAAATTATGTAGCCTTTGGCTGAGGCACTTGGTTTGTTACCAGGAAGACACTATAAGCCCTAGACCGGGTCTAGGCATGTGTGACATTCCGACCCTTGATCAGTGGGCTTTGCGATCTTCTCCAAGGCTTAGCTACCCTTGGTTAAGACACCTTACCCGATCTTGTTGTCACAGAGTGTGTGATAAAAGCATTAGTAATTTTCTCTGTTTATGATGATGTACTTTGAGTGGGGATGAAAGACCACCTTGACCACTTGTATTAACCACAGGGCACTTGAAGAAGGCTAAAGCAAAAGTAAAAAATACATAAGGACCCTTAGTACCACTAAGGTGTAAAAGTGAAAGTGCAAAAAGAACTTTAGTACCACTGAAGGTAAAAGTCAAAGTGAGAAAAGAATAAAATAATATTATTTTGTTCTTTCTAATTTTGGTCCACTTATAGGTGACTTCAAAGGATATAAAAGAAGATCAATCCATTTCATTATTGCACACACTCTTACTCTCATAGGTGAAGCTGCTCCAATTGAAGATTTCACAGGTTATTGAAGAGAAGGAAAATTAATGTGATGCCATAGCATGGATGAGTCTACCTAGGGCATTCACAATTATCTTTCTTGTAAACCCTAAGCTAGGGTTTTTTCAGTAGCAACATTTTTTATTAGTTTTTGAGTTAGGGTTTTACCTTAACAATTCCCTCCTCCATGAGCAGCAAGTCATCCACAGGCAGCTGGGATTAATCTCCGGCCAATCCTCTATCTCTCTCGGCAACACCTCCGGGAAGCCCTATTCTTCCATGGGATGCCACTCCTACTCCATCAACAACCCTGCCATACCTCACGGGAACCTACAACATCCTCGGTCAAGGCTTGGGCAACCTCAAGCTAACCCTTGGGCTGCTAGCAGACAACCTAGAAGGGTTTTGGGTCTGCTAACAGACCATCGGGCTGCTAGCAGATAGCTCGAAAGAGTTTGGGGTCTGCTAGCAGACAACCTAGAAGGGTTCCGGGTCTGCTAACAGACCTTCGGGCAGCCTTCAACAAGCTAGAAAGGGACTTCGGGCACATAGCAGAAGGCCACGGGCAGGGTCCCGGGCATGCTCCCAGGCACACAACAGAAGTTCGGGCAAGACACAGCAGAGATCCGGGCAAGCTCGTGCAGCGCAGCTGAGATCCGGGCAGACTTTGGACAGGCAAAGAAAGGGTTAGGGCAGGTCAATTCAGATCACGGGCAGACCAATAGTTCTCTCGGGCAGCC
Source organism: Pseudotsuga menziesii (assembly GCA_001517045.1). NCBI lineage: Eukaryota > Viridiplantae > Streptophyta > Pinopsida > Pinales > Pinaceae > Pseudotsuga > Pseudotsuga menziesii. Next base: position 467,045 of record LPNX010533859.1, on the reverse strand, counting down.
AAATCAAACTCGGGGAGGCAGATTTGAATTTTGGGCAGGTAATCCAGACAGTCAAATCAGGCTCGGGCAGCGGCTGGGTTGTTCAGGCTGGTAAAAAGTAATCTAGGCAGCAGATCTGGATTCTTTGGTAGTTGAGAAGAATTAGGGCTTGAAGCCCTAATTGAAATTCTTGTAAACTCATCATTCATGAATTGTTTATCTGTGGTACAAACCCATTAGTATTTGAGAATCCATTGAAGAACTCAGTCATCTCATTTACAAGATGAATTACTAAGGCTTTTGGGGTTTTTGTCCTTTAAAGGTTTCCCTAGTGAAAAATTGTTGTGTTCAGTGTGTTGATGTTGTTTACTACAATTGTCATTTGTTTATGTTAGTTTGCAAATTTTTAAAAGTATTCATGCTAATGCTAAAAATCAACATGGTATTAGAGCTTAGGATGTGAAGACACAGTAAAGGGAGATTGTTGTTGTCTTCCTAGACCTTGGGATATTTTTGTAGACTTAACATTTGACTAAGTGGCAGAGATGGCCGTCAACATCTTTAGACCGGAAGAGAAGCTACAAGGGTCAGCTAATTACAACTCCTGGAAAGCGAGGGTTACAACTATTCTAGAAGAAAATGACTTGGATGACATTGTGTTTAATGTCAGTGAAGAGCCAACATCTAATGGTGGTAGACTTGCTTATAAGAAGAAGCAAGCTAAGGCTAAAAGAATCATTTATGGTTTTGTCAAAGAAACGGTGATGCCCAACATCACAACTTTAAAGACTGCTAAAGAATGCTTTGACACCTTGGCCAACTTGTTTGAGAAGAAGGCTCCTAGTCAGAATTTTTTTTTGAAGAAAAGGTTATGAACTTTGAAGTTGAACAAGGATGAAGGGGTTGGTTCCTTCTTCATTAAGATTGCACAGGTAAGAGATCAACTTATTGCTATTGGTATTGTTGTTGATGATGATGACCTTGTGGAGACTATGGTCGATGGTCTCCCAAGCTCTTGGGAAACTTTCATGGCATCTGTCAGTGGACGTGAGAATCAACCAACTTTCGAAAGACTTTGGCATGATTGCATAGAAGAAGAGGGAAGGACTTCAGGCAAGGTAACCAAGGAAGATAACCTTGCACTTGCAGCAAAGACAAAGAAGTTCAAGAAGCCCTCTCCTCAGCAAAAGAAGGGAAAGAAACCTCAAAGGAAGTTCTCTGATGTTTCAAAAGTGGAATGCTACAATTGCCACAAGTTTGGACACTTTGCCAGGGACTGCAGGCAAGCTAAGAAGAAATCCAAAAGAAGATTTCAAGCCTTTGTTGTAGAAGCAAAAGAAGAAGAAGAAGAAAACCAAGGCTAACAAAGAAGAAGAACCTAGAAGAGAGGACTACCCGATTTTCGCTCTCTCTAGATCCATCACAAACAGTGCTACCTCTTGGTTGGTGGATAGTGGTGCCTCCATGCATATGACAGGTAACCGTGGAGCTCTCACCAGTTATAGAAAGAAAAAGGTCACCACAGAGGTGGAACTTGGAGATGACTCCACTTACAAGATTGAAGGAGTTGGTTCAACTTCACTTCAACTTGACTCATGTACGGTTCTACATATTGACGATGTCTTATATGTTCCTGGTTTGAAGAAGAATCTTCTATCTATTGTTCGTTTAGAGGACAAGGGTTACAAAGTCCTCTTCATGAACAAGAAAGTCCTTCTATGGGAAAAGGATGAAAAACTAAGTTGAGCTATACAGATTGGGGTTCGAGAGGGTGGCCTTTACAAAGCTTCAGAAGATTCCACTCATGCCTTGGTACTTCATTCAGTTGATCCATGCGAGCTGTGGCATAGAAGGTTTGGACACCTTCACTACAGAGTTCTTCCAGGCTTACAGAAGATGGTCAACAAAGATGTGGTCTTCCATGAGGAAGTTGTGTTTCGTCAAACACAAGAGCTTTCAAAGGAAGATGAAGTACCTCCCCTTGAGTTTCCAGATTCAGAAATTCAGAGGGAGGATGTGGAATTTGAGGATCAAATTCCAGATGCACCTGAGGACACTAAAAGTCCACCAGAAGAATTGCTTGAAGTTCCTCCTTCCAAAAGGAGACCTGCTTGGTACCAAGAAACGGTACAAGAAGGCGGGAAGCATAAAGCTCCTCCCGAGAATTTTAGAGAAAGCATAAGACCACAAAAGTACTCCGGTCTTTTGAGCCAGCTCATCAGTGCAGAACATTCTCATACGAAGAAGCAACAAGTCAACAGGTATGGGTTGATGCCATGATTGAAGACTACAGTTCAATCATGAAGAATTATGTGTGGGAAGTTGTTCCCAGACCAACAAGAAAGTCAGTGGTGACATCCAGATTGCTTTATAAATTCAAGCATGCTGTTGATGGCAGTGTGAAGAAGTATAAAGCCAGGTTCACTCAGAAAGAAGGCATTGACTATGATGAGACATTTGCTCCTGTTGCCAAGTATACTACTTTTAGAACCATCATTTCTCTTGCGGTAGTATTCGGATGGAAGTTATATCAGATGGATGTAAAGACAACCCTCCTCTATGGCAAGATTGAGGAGGAATTCTATATGGAACAACTAGAAGGCTTTGTGACTCATGGAAATAAGACCCATGTATGTAAACTGAAGAAAGCCTTGTATGGACTGAAACAGGCTTCAAGAGTCTGGTATGCAAGGATGGATGGATTTCTCCACAGCTTGGGGTTTTCCAGAAGTATAGTTGATTCTAACTTGTACTTTAAGGTTTTTCATAATCATGTCTTGATACTTGTTCTATTTGTAGAAGACTTGTTTCTTATAGGTGATGAATAGTTGATAGAACAATGTAAGAGGGAGCTTACCTCTAAATTTGAGATGAAGGATCTTGGTTTGATGCATTATTTCCTTGGCTTAGAGGTCTTGCAAAAGCCAGGTGAGATTTTCCTGACACAAGAAAAGTGTGTAGTGGACATCTTGCAGAGATTTGGGATGCAAGGCTACAAGTCCATGATCATACCTATGACTACCAACTTGACAAAGTTGCGTGACTCAGCTACCCGTTCATAGAATGTGGACTCTACTCTATACAGACAACTTATTGGATCCTTGATGTATCTCATGCATACGAGACCAGACATCTGTTACACAGTGAATGCTCTTTTGAAGTACATACACTTGGTAGCTACTAAACACGTACTCATATATGTGTGAGGTACTATCACTTATGGGCTTAGGTATACTTCCAACAGAGGAGTATTATTATCTGTATATGTTGATTTATATTGGGCTAGCAGTGCAGTAGACCGGAAAAGTACCTCTGGTTACTGCAGATACACTTGGTAGCTGCTAAACACATACTCGGATATGTGCGAGGTACTATCACTTATGGGCTTAGGTATACTTCCAGCAGTGGAGTATTATTATCTGGATATGCTGATTCAGATTGGGATGGCAGTGCAGTAGACCAGAAAAGTACCTCTGGTTACTGCTTCAGTATGAGATCTGCAATGATCTCTTGGTCCAACAGGAAGCAGGGTTCCATAGCTCAGAGTACAGCTGAGGCATAATATATTGCTGCAAATGATGCCTGCAATGAAGTAGTTTGGCTCATAAAACTTCTATTTGATTTGTTTGGGGGAAAGCTTGACTCAACGATCATCCATTGTGATAATCATAGTTGCATTAAGCTTTTGGAGAACCCAATGTTTCATGATAGATTGAAACACATTGAAATGAGGTATCATTTCATCAGAGACTTAGTGCAGAGAGGTGCTCTGAAGTTGCAGTACATTCGTACGGATGAATAGATTGCAGATATCTTGACCAAGCCTTTGACAACATCAAACTTCGTATACTTTTGTGACAAGCTTGGCATGGCAGAGAATGCCTTTCTCGCTGAGAGGGAGTGTTGATTTTTTTGAGTAGCATTGAGAGCCGTTCTCTGAGGAGAATGGAGACATCTGGTCCAGTACCAGGGTGTGGACTCAACCTAGAGTTGAGTGACCATTCTATTGAATGGGGATATCTGGTCCGGGACCACGATATGGAACCAGTCCAGCACTGGGGGACTCAACCTTGAGTTGAGTGACCATTCTGTTGAATGGTGACATATGGTTCGGGACTAGGATGTGGAACCAGTCTAGCATTGGGAGACTCAGCCTAGAGCTAAGTGACCATTCTATTTGAATGGTGATATCTGGTCTGGGACCAGGATATAGAACCTGTCCAGCACTGGGGGACTCAACCTTGAGTTGAGTGACCATTGTATTGAATGGTGACATCTGGTCCGAGACTAGGATGTGGGACCAGTCTAGCACTGGGGGACTCAGCCTAGAGCTGAGTGGCCATTCTTTGAATGGAGGCACTTGGTCAATTACCGGGAACTTTACCTAGTTCGGGACTAGGGACTTAGTCTGGGGCTAAGGGCCATTCTCAGGGAGAATGGTGGCGCTTGGTCCGTTACCAAGTATTTGACCTAGTGTCAAATTATGCAGCCTATGGTTGAGCCGCCTGGTCTGTTACCAGGAAGACACTATAAGCCCTAGACCGGGTCTAGGCATGTGTGACACTCTGACCCTCGATCAATAGGCATTGCGATCTTCTCCAAGGCTTAGCGACCCTTGGTTAAGACACCTTAGTACTCAATCTTGATGTCACATAGAGTGTGTGATAAAAGCATTAGCAATTCTCTCTGTTTATGATGACTTTGAGTGGGGATGAAAAACCACCTTGACCACTTGTATTGACCACAGGGCACTTGAAGAAGGCTAAAGAAAAAGTAAAAAATACATAAGGACCCTTAGTACCACTAAGGTGTAAAAGTGAAAGTGCAAAAAGACCTTTAGTACCACTAAAGGTAAAAGTCAAAGTGAGAAAATAATAAGATAATATTATTTTGTTCTTTCTAATTTTGGTCCACTTATAGGTGACTCAAAGGATATAAAAGAAGACCAATCCATTTCATTATTGCACACACTCTTGCTCTCACAGGTGAAGTTGCTCCAACTGAAGATTTCACAGGTTATTGAAGAGAAGGAAAATTAATTTGACGCCCTAGCATGGATGAGTCTAGCTAGGGCATTCACAATTATCTTTCTTGTAAACGCTAAACTAGGGTTTTTCATCAACAACATTTTCTATCAGTTTTTGAGTTAGGGTTTTACCCTAACAACTCCCTCCTCCACGAACAGCAGCAGGTCATCCACAGGCAGGTGGGGTCATCTTTGGGCACCCCTCTATCTCTCTCGGGAGCACCTCCGGGAAGCCCTACTCTTCCATGGGCTGCCACTCCTATTCCATCAATAGCCCTGCCATACCTCACGGGCACCTACAACACCCTCGTTGAAGGCTTGGGAAGCCTCAAGCTAACCCTAGGGCTGCTAGCAGTCAGCCCAGAAATGCTAACTGACCCTCGGGATGCTAGCAGACAACCCGGAAGGATTCCTGGTCTTCTAACAGAACCTCGGGTTGCTACCAGACAACCAGAAAGGGTCCCGGGAACCTTCAACCTTCGGGAAACCTTCAACCAGCCCGAAAGGGACTCTGGGGACATAGCAGAGGCCACAGGCAGGGTCCCGGGCACACAACAAAAGTTCGGGCAGGACACAACAGAGATCCGGGCAGGTTCAGGAAAGGAAACAGAGATCCAGGCAGGCTCGGGCAGGGCAACTGAGATCCGGGCAGACTTTGGACAGGCAGAGAAAGGGTCTGAGCAGGTCAGTTCAGATCACGGGCATACCAACAGTTTTCTCAGGCAGCCAAATCAAACTCGGGCAGGCAGATCTGAAATTTGGGCAGTCAAATCAGGCTCGGGCAGCAGCTGAGTTTTTCAGGCTGGTAAAAAGTAATCTGGGTAGCAGATCTGAATTCTTTGACAACTGAGAAGAATTAGGGCTTGAAGCCCTAATTGAATTTCTTGTAAACTTATCATTCATGAATGGTTTATTTGTGGTACAAACCCATTAGTGTTTGAGAATTCATTGAAGAACTCAGTCATCTCATTTACGAGATGAATTACTAATGCTTTTGGGGTTTTTGTCCTTTAAAGGTTTCCCCAGTGAAAAACTCTTGTGTTCAGTGTGTTGATGTGTTGATGTTGTTTACTGCACTTATCATTTATTTTTAAAAGTATTCATGCTAATGCTAACAATTCATCATTTACCGCCTCAATTTTTGTGCTGCTACAATACTGTACGGACAGAATGTACAAACAGGCAGTACAGACTAACACTATGGTTGGAAACCTCGATTTTTATGCCAGCAGGAACAAGTGACTGCCTCGAAAGTCATGCCCTCTACCTCGAAATTCGTTCCTTTTCTCAAACTGAAAATAATTGTACAGACTAGGTACAATATGTCTGCAATAAATGCCTAAATTGTTGCCTCGAAAATTGTGCCCAGACTGGGTTTTTCTGCTCGATTTTCGTGCTAAAGACTGTTGTACAGATGCGTTGGGAAACATGGCAGTTCAAGCTGTACGGATTCTTGGGAATTGTGCCTCTGCTCAATCTGCTCTCACTCCCTCAAATTCGACTTTCTCTCTCTTTTGATCTCCAATGCTCATGGAAACAATGAATGGTCTCTCTTGCCTTTTCCTGCCTTTTGGGTGTTTAATGAGGGTAGCTGAATGGACATCTAATCGAAGGCCCCATAATGGCTTAGATCAATGGATGAGAAATAATGTGTACTTTATTTCTCTCCAAAAATAACTTCACTCAACTTAAAATTAAATATTACCAAAAAGTCACTTTAATGATTAATCACTAAAGTGAAAATTAAAAAACTCATCTCAAGTCATTTAATGCAAGGGTAATGTTATTTTTCCCTTTTAGGTGACTTAGGCAAAAAGTCTCCAGGAGAACAACTTCCTAGGTACAAAAATCAACAGGTCCAAAATGTCATTTGGTGTTTTGGACATGGAAATGGAGGGGAAACAGGAATTTGGCGTTTCATCCAAAATCATGAAACATTACATGAAAGAGGAAACAGTTTCACCCTATAACCGCATGTCTCCGTCGAGAATAGTAGAGAAAAACATGAAAAAAACAGAAACCTGAAAAGCAACCCCCATAAACACCCCAGATGTTATTTAATCTGTTAATCTTAATTCTTAAAGCTAATGAAAGTGTAACTTAATTTTAACATTAAAAGTTAAAGTGGAACCGACATTTCAGGATGTTTGGTGGTTTCAGCTCTACTAGCTCTCACCCATAGAAAGTAGAATTTGGGATGTTTTTCAGCTATCAGCATACCTTAACAGATTTTTGTATTTTAGCATTCGTGATTTGTCCAAAGGAAACCTAGTATACCATACCTCCTATGCCCGATGAGCCACATAGATGTGTGAACATTAGCTATTTGATTATAATATGATGATATTTGGACTCTAGAGGCCATTTAAAGCCTCAATGTTCATGTCTTGCTGTATTTCCTGAATTGAAATTCATGGTAATACATTGAATATAGTGGAGAATGGTATTCTGACTTTGTTATTTCCCATGGTATATATGTATGTGTGTGTGTCTGTGTGCATGTGCATGTGTCATTTCCCTGCCGTATTGCATATCGTATCCAACCTTTTTGGGAAGGTGTTCCCTAAACATATGTTGAAAGGTGATGGATGGAAACTGTCCCTTTTGCAAACTTACATGATTCAAGAAAAGCTGGAGGAAAATTATATGCAAAGTATTCTTATATCACCCAGTCAATACACATTTTTTAATATCCATGCACTTCAAAATAAGTTCTACCTTATTCCTATACAGTTATGAGGACGGTTGCTAAAGTTCTAAGCTCAACCCGGTTGTTGGATCCTCTTCCTAAACCTAATTTGAAAGTTAAATAGTGAGAGTATGTGAGGTAGAGTGCACTCTCAGGTCCATAAAGCCCCTGTATTGGTGAAACTAGAGCCAGATAGAAATCCCCAAAGGTTCCTTTTTTTATCAATGTCATCCCAAGTTGTTTCAAGGAAACTGGTTGAGGAAGTTCCTTCAAATTTTCATAAATAAATAGAATCTCGTGGAAAACCTCTAAAGGTGAAAAAGCATCTTCTAAAGTTATAGAGTTTTAACAATCCATATGACCCATGAAGCAACTATAGGGAGTGCTCAATGAACATCCACTTTTTCGAGCACCGGAAGAGGAATTGACTTGATTTCAAATGCATTTCAGGGGAGATAGGGGGGGGTGCAGAGTTGAAAATGGAGTCCTCAGGACTGTGAATTCTTTATATATGTAATTACGCTATTTGTTGTGAGTTAAAGGTGCTATGCAATCCTGGTTTAATGCAACTCTTGAGGTGCTGACTTGCCTACCTGTTTATTGGTGAGGTTAATTTTATCTACCAATCCTTGGTATTTATGATAAGCCAATCAGCAATTCAAGGTGGATCAGCTAGTAATTCCAACTCCCAAGGTGGTTGTATTCTCTCTCTGTCTAGCAGCTAACTAAACTTAGATATCATTCAGTGGTCCATTTTTAAAACATGTACGCATATATAATCTTAAAGCTTGATTTCTCTCGGATGATCAACTACCTACTGATCATGCATCCATATCCGTTCCCCACCCCCCGTCTCCATGTTTGTTTCAGTGCAACTTAGGTGCAGAGGCATGAACTCAACCTACTTTCATGATGACAAAAGGTGTCAGATGCTCTAGAGGATTTATGCATTATGGTGATATTTCCAAACAGATTTGAGTAAACATCAGATCAAAACCATTTGGAGTATTCGGATATAAAAGACTTGATCTGAATCTATTTCCGTTGAAGTTTCTAAAGCTTGAGGTTCATTGTTTTAAGAACATTTCCCTAAGTTGTGAATCAAGGAAAACATTACATTAGAAGAAAGCGAAAGGGGTGTGATTATAATTTATATCACCATTCAAAAATGCTATTTTATATGAGAGCATAATGTTGATTAAGTTGTCATTGATGCCAACGGTGTCTGGTCATTGATGCCAACTATTGAGTTTTTGGTGCCCCTTGTGGAGCCTTTGAGGGTTAGTGTTTAGTTTGTGGTTGTTTGTGTTAGAGGAGCCCTTTTTGATCTTGTCCAAGCCCAAGCTTGAAGCCCTTGGAGGCCTTGGAACGATGGAAAAAGCCCTGGTTACCCATGGACTTGGTCAAGTGCCCCTAAGTTGTATCTTGATCCCATTTGAGTCCATTGTAGAGTTCCTTGATCTTGGTTGATCTTTCGTTACTGGTCTTTGTGCTGCTTGTTATGCTTGTACTTGTTTTGGTCTCTTGATTGGTTGTTGGATGGATGATGTGGCTCATCTGTGTAAGTCCCTTGATGTGTTGATGTTGGAGCCCATTGCTTGCATTGGATGGTCTTGAGGTTGTTGAGTTCTTGTGGGGTCCTTGAGTCCACAAGCTTAGATCTTGATCCTATTGCATGTGGAGACTTGGGTCTTGGAACCCACACTTATAGTGGTATGGTGGAACCCATTCTTATGGGGTCCTTGGTGTCCTTGGAAGTTTGGGTCTTGAACCCACACATATGGTGGTTTGATGGCCCTTGGACGCTACATGGTCATTGGCATGTTGTAGCCTTGTGATCATGCATATGAAGCCCATAAGGTGTTGCAAACTAGTGGTGAGGTCTTTGTACCCATTGTTTGGAGTCTTGGTACTCTTATGATGATGAAGATATATTGTGGAACCATTGGATATGTTTTTAATGATATGGAGACCTTGAATATGATGATGATATTCTTGAAAAAGTCTTTGTCCCCACTTGATTGGTGGTGTTGGTGTCCTTGATACCCTTGATATGATGAGTATATGGTGGAGCCCTCCTCCTTGTTGATGTGAAGACCATTGAATCCCTCATGCCTTTGATGATGTCCATTGAAGCCTTTGACCTTGGAACTTATGCCTAAGGTAACATGGTCTTTGGCACGTTTATGTGTGGAATCTTTGAAGTCCTGAACAAATTGAAGAATTTAAGGGTATTAGACCAAGAATTTGCAAATAAACCCATCATAGGGAGATAGTCTTCGTCAAGCCTTTTTTGTGATATGTGGAGCATCTTATAACTTCTACCTTTTTCGGGGAGCCGACCAAACAAAAGAGCATTTAATTATTTGTAATTTTGAATGGCATGTTGGCCCAGTTTGAGATACTAACTTTACTCCACGACCTATATAAATAAAATATCAAACATTTCATTTGTTCATCAATCAAGTCTCTCTTTGGTATTTCGCAACTCTTAGAGAAAAGTGCGAAACGTTGTGGAGGAGAAATTTTCGGGCATCTTTGAGGATTGAAGACATTCACTAAATTGGCATAACTTTCTCATACGGAATCCGAATTACAAAATTCTTGGCTTGTTGGAAAGCTTGTTGCGAGGGCTATGTGATGACATGATATAGAGTTTCTTTTGGTTTGTCTATTGTTTCTTCATCTTGTGATCTTCAAAAAGGTACATAAGCAACTTGGTACAGGTTGGTTCAATTGAGCAGGATTGGCACAGGTTGCCTTATGTGCAATTGGTTTGATTTAGACTGGCTGAGTTGTATGAGCAACTGGTTTGACTTAGGTGGACTGAGTTTGTTGTGCAGTTGGTTAGACTCAGATTGATCGAGTCGGATGATGTGTGCAACTTGATTGTTTTGCACAAGCTGTTGGTAGAGGTGTGGTGCATTGGTCAGTTGATGAGCAGTGATCAGTGATTGTGCAGTGTAGTACATATGTTGGTTAGCAGGTCTGTAGGATCAATGCGGTTGATGGTTCGGTAGTTCAATTTCTATCTTCATATGAGGGTGGCAGGACGGGGCAAGGAAAGGGAGTTGTAGCCTCCTTCCAATTGTAGTCGTAGAACTAGGGAGTTGGAGCTTCCTTTGGGTTGTAGCCTCCTTCTAGTTGTTGTTGGAAAACTATTATTATAAGGCTTTCATGGTTTTTCCCCTCGGACTTGGGTTTCCACGTAAAAATCTTGTGCATTGTATTTTTCTATGCTTCTTATGTGATGATGAGCTATAATTGTTGATATAATGATAATAACGTACTCTGCATAATATTGAATGAGCCGCGGATGATTGTTAGCGTTGAAAAAGTAACAAAAGCTATACACACTGTTCATCAATTGGTATTAGAGCGAGTCCTTCACAGAAAGCCTTATCAGCTTGAAGGAGATCTTTGACACAACATGGGGTTCTCAATGAATGGAGTATCATTGTTTTGTAGTACAAATTACTTCATCTGGAAAAGAAGAATGCAATTTTATCTTGAGGCAAAAGGAATCGGTATGTGGCAATCAGTTCTTACTGGATATACACCTCCAAAGAAAGTGAAAACAAGAACTCAGAAGGAAACAAAGAAGAATAATTCAATGAATACGGAAACCATCCTTAAAGGATTAGCAGATCACCAAAAGAAGAAGATAGGAAAGTGCAACTCTGCTAAGGAACTATGGCTCAAAATAGAACATATCTACTCCATTAAAGAACAGGAAGATAAGGTTATGAAAGTTATGATTGAAGATCTGATAGATCTCCAAAAGGAGTAAATAGGAAAGTACAACTCAATTGAAGAATTGTCGTTCAAAATAAATCAGCTAAACTTAGATGAAGAACAAAAAGTAGAAGACAACCCCATCAAAAATTCAGTACAAGATCCAAGTATGGAGGTAATTCCCCTGAACACTCTGTTTGTAATGCTTTTAAAGAGATATGTTTATCAGGTATAGAAGATGAGAGTCATTTTGAATTCATAGAATGCAATACTTTAGATTGTGATGAAAATCCTTGCTCTCTGATAAGTGATAGAAATTTAGCAGATACTATGGTTTTAGAAGAAATTCAAATAGATAATGAAATTTCTAATGTTTCGCAAGAAGTGAAAATTCTTTGTGAACAAAACCATGTATTGCAAGAGCAATTGGACGAATCTAAGATAAGGAATCAAGAAGAATTTTTTTGAAGGCCACACAGACTATAATTGTTCTAAAACTCTATGTCGAAGAAGCTACCAAAATCAAAGAAGCCATATCCAACTCTTTGAAAGATAAACTTGAGAAGTCATCTACAAAAAATGAAAAGCAATAAGAAGAAATTGTCAAGCTCAAAAGACAGCTAGAAGATAAGGAGAAAGAATTGACATGCAAGCTACAAGACAAAGACAGTGAAATAAGTACCTACAAGACTAAAGAAATATTGGCAGAGAAATTAAGAAGATTACAAGAACTTGAAATCAAATCCTTGAAGGTAGAGTTACGGAAGGTGTGTCTGACAAACCTTGAATTTGAAAAGGATCTCTCAGAGCTCAGAAAGGAAAATCATGTACTAAAAGGTCAAGTGCGAAAATCCCATGAGGATGATCAAAATTTGAAAGGACAGATGGAAGACAGTATTGTTGACCTAAATAAACAAGTAGAAGAAGTCAAGCAAATAGAAGAAGATCTAATGAAACAACTCAAAGAAAAGATAGAAATTTGTCAAACGCAAGAACTGAAGATCCTCTCTTTGAAGGAAGATATGGACAAAACAAATGCTCAGTTAAAGACAAATTCAAAGATCAAGAAGAACATTGAAGAAAGTAAAATATCTATGGGAAAAATAAGAAAGGACTAATAGTTATACACGTATTCTCAGAAGATCCCATGATCAACAAGAATCAAGAGAAGGTACATCGCAAAGAAGATTCTTTTCTCAGATATACCCTATGATGTTCAATGGCTACTGTTACAAGTGCAATAACTATGGTCACAACCAAGGTTACTTGGGAGCGGGAAGCGAACTTTTTAGAAGCTTCCGGTTTGGAAGCGTTTTTTATATAATATATATTTTTAATATATTTTGATGCATATATGCCAACAAATGCTTGCAGAATGTTGAATTAGTCATAGAAAGCATAAAAACATGAAATAAACCATAACATGATAAATCATAATACCATATAACATCATTCATCAACCATCAATGATTCAATCAATTATCATATACTAGTGAATTCATCAAGCATAGGTCCATTATCCATAACATCAAATTATCAACCTTACAGCTTCAGAGTTCAACTTCAAACTTCAAACTTGAATTGCCATGTAATGTTCACAAAATATACCATAATAAGTATAAAAGAGTCAATGACTCAAGTTCTCGAATCTCAACAGTGCAGAAACTTGAAAGTACTGTAAATAAGAAAAATAGATTTTATGGATGTTTCCTCTTGCCACGAGAAATATCTAATTTCTTTTGCCGTTGTCTATGTTCATGAACAAAGGGAGCGGGATTTTCATCCCTAGTAGCCACCGATGTTGAACGGCTTGAGCCATGTCCAAGACTTGATCCTGCATGACCCCCCCTCACTGATGCAGGTGGGGATTGTGAAGTTGAACCTGAGGGCAAAGGAGGTGGTGGCACTGTTGTTGCTGCTGCTGCTGCATGGTCATCCTCATCGCCCAAAAGCTCTTCCTCCAAGCGCTCTAAAGTTAGGGCTCCATCCTCCAAGTTATGCTCCTCCGGATTGTTGTCCCAAGTGACATATGATCTATCGGTTTTGGCCCGCTCACAGTAATGAGTCAACAACCTCAAGTTGTAATGTACATAAACCAAGCTTGCTACCCTATTTTCATTTAATCGGTTTCTTTTCATCGAGTGGATGAAGCAATAGGTGCTCCAACACCTTTCTGCAGAGGAACTGTTTACCACCTGTGAAAGCACTTTGGTTGCCAATTTATGCAAGCGTGGGCATGATGAGCCATACATGTTCCACCACTCAATAGGAGGCGCCCTATCTCGATCTTTTCTAGCATGCAAAGTACCAAACAGACCAATATCATTGAGGTATTTGCTTAATTCACTACGCAATAAGGCACATTCCTCTTCATCAGGGACCAACTTGTCTATAGCAGCCATGTACCCAACCTGTACCTCTGGATCTGTGTGGGGCTTTCTCCTAACGCCACCCCTAGGTGTTGGTTTGGCCAACCAAGATGGAGAATACTATTTTGGTGTTAATACATATGCTAAGGCATGCAGTGGAACGTTGAGATGATCCCACCTTTTGACCACATGTGTGTGAATATGGTCATACAGGATGGGATCCTTCGATTCAACAATATTTTTAATCTGGCCCAACATGCTATCCATCTGCTCATACACCTCCCTAATTACCGGCTTATTTGTCTCTGCAAACCGAATCATGTGATAAATGGGCTTTGTGAACTGCAAAACAAACTTGACACTTGCCCAAAATTGACCATCAAGAACTGTTTCTTCCACGTCCTGAAAATCACGCCTGTCAGATGTGGATGTAGCCCTATCTTTCAAGACTTTCCATGATTCACTTGATACCATGCTAGCCAATGCCTCTCTTACCTTCAAAAGGCGCCTGAAGGTGAGGTAATAGCTAGCAAATCTAGTCTTTGCTATCTTTAATATCTCTAACTTTGAGTGAGCGCGGAAAATGCCATGGGCATTGCTATGGTTGGTAATAAATCTTATCATGTGCTTACTTGTTTTGTACAATTCACCAATCCATTTGTATTGATTTCCCTTCAACGTAATAATGTCATGCATCAAAAGGTTCAATGTGTGAACCATACACCCGGACAAAATATGTTGGGGTATTTATCTTCAATGATTGCTCCCGCTGCCTTACAATTAGCAGCATTATCTGTGATGACTTGGATGACATTGTATGGACCAATAGCTTCAATGTTTTTGAGTAGGAGTTCTACAATGTTCATGCCGGTCTTGAATTTATCCGAGTAGTCATGTGTCAAAAGGAAGATTGCACTAGTAGCAGAGACACCAAGAACATTTATCAATGGCTTACCTTTCACATTGGTCCAACCATTTGATACAATTGATACCCCATACTCATTCCAAGCATTTGTGAATTGCCCCAAAGCATTTTGGAACTTGGCTTTTTCCGTGTCAAGCCCCACAATTCTAGCTTTGTCATACCCGGGGCTCTTGTATCCTGTTGGGGCAATGCAGATGGCCTCTACCATTTCATGCCAATAGGGTGAGCAAAGAACATTGAATGGTATGCCACATGCATAGAGAAACCGATACACTTTTGAATCCACGTCATCCCTACCACCTTGATCAAGGAAATCTGATATTGTCCTGCAGTTGCCACATGATTGCATGGGAGAGAATCCACTGCCTTGGGTGGATGGGCCTCCAGTTCTTGGTGAGCATGAAAGGTCATGGTAATCCGATGATCGTCTTGATGTGTTTTGTGCTTCAAATTCTTCCTTCTTATAGATGGCTCTTTGTGTTGATACCACATTTGGGCAAACACAAACTCCTACAGTTTTTCTTTTATCACATGGCATGTGCCCACATAGATGTCTTCTCACACAGGTGTATGAACCTGTGTATGTCTTGTTACAATGGGGGCAAACAAATTTGGTGGTTCCACCCCCTCTAGTTCCTGCTTGCCTTGTGACATATTTCCACAAGGGTATGGGGTCCTCTTTGGTTTTCTTTCGGCTTTTCCTCTCCTCTTCCCCCTCCTCCTCCTTTGCATGGTATGTGCCACTTCCCACTTCTTCATCCTCTTTCGCATTTCTCCTCCGGTTTCCAACCACCACCATCAAAATAACAAATGGAACCAACAAAATAAACCATAAACCCATCATCATGGTTGATGCCAAATGCAATTAGAGATTTAACCTGTTGCCTGCAATAGAATGAGGGAGGAAGTAGAGGTTTAAATTTTTAACAATGTACATTCTAGTCACTAGATTTTAGACTCTCGACTCTAGAATTTATATTCCAAGGCCAAGCATTCAAATTTCATACTATCATAGAAATCAAAGGTCAAAAAATTTCAAAATTTTAACACAAATAAAATGACAAATGTTTAATTTACAAACTTACAAAGAACTTAGAAGGTTGTAGAACCTACCTCTTTGGCTCCCGCTCTTCAATGGTGGCAAGCTGCAACTTTCTCCTCTCTTCTTCTCTTCTTCTCTTATCTTCTCCTCCTCTTCTCCTTTCTTCTCTTGCAATGTGACAATGAGGTAGGAGAAGAGGGCTTTATCCCCCAAAGCCCTCCTTCCCTCCAAAACCCCTTCTCCTATCTTCCGCGGGCGTGGGTAGCGCGTGGGCAGCGTTAAACGGACGAAGCGTAAGGGGGAGTGACGAGAAGCGAAGGGGGAGCTTAGGCGGAAGTGCTTAGGAAGCGAAGCAGGAGCGTGCGGGAAGCAGGAGCGTAAGGGGGAGCGACGGGAAGCGAAGCGGGAGCGTGCGGAAGCGAATGCTTCCTGAATTGGCAGGGAGCGAACATGAAGCAAAGCGGGAGCGTGCGGAAGCGAATGCTTCTTGAATTGGCAGGGAGCGATTTTTTTTTTGTGGGAAGCGCGCTTCGCCATTCACTTCGGATTGGGAGCGACGCCGGAATCGCGCTTCGCCTTAGCTCCCGCAGCGCTTCGGTCCGAAGCAAGCTTCCGGAGCAGGGGTGAGGGGGGGTGGGGCGCTTCCCCGCTCCTAAGGTCACAACGCCATCAATTACAGAGCCCGTGACAAAATCATGCCAAGAAGAAATCCAGGTGGGTTTTCTGTTCAGTGTTACAATTGCTATTATTATGGTCATTTCGCAAAACATTGTAGGATGCACAGACTAGTTAATGTTTGGAGAAGAAAGCAAGTTGAATCGAATGACATGAACAATCATCAGCCTACTAAAGTATGGAGAAGAAAGTCAGTGGATTGCCCCATTGAACAAAACAGAAATAATAAAAATTTTGGGCAAAACTCAATACTATGTTGAAGACTATCAAATGTACCTGATTACCAGCAGATAAATTCAAATCAACAGGAGTATCCTTGTTACAGAATAAAAGTCTATCAAAATATCAACAATGGCTAATGATAGGGGGAGCAGTATTGCCAATAATGCAAACAACAAGAAAAGTTGACAAAGGAAGAGAAGTTTATGACAGGGGGAGCAGTATTGTCAAAAAATGTTCCCTTTGCCATTGATGCCAAAGGGGGAGAGGAGTTTTGTTGACAAGGGGAGCTTGTTCTGAAGAGGAGCTATGGTGTTGTCATCAATGACAAGGGGGGAGATTGTTGATTAAGTTGTCATTGATGCCAACGGTGTCTAGTCATTGATGCCAATTATTGAGTCCTTTGTGCCCCTTGTGGAGCCCCTAAGGGTTAGTGTTTAGTTTGTGGTTGCCTGTGTTAGAGGAGCCCTTTTTGACCTTGTCCAAGCCCAAGCTTGAAGCCCTTGGAGGCCTTGGAACAATGGCAAAATCCCTGGTTACCCATTGACTTGGTTAAGTGCCCCTAAGTTGTATCTTGGTCCCATTTGAATCCATTGTCAAGTTCAAGGCTGCGAGGAATCGCTCCTCCCCCTATCAAATTGCTCCCGATTCGCGCTCCTGGAGGAATCGATGAGGAATCTCTCTGAAATCGCAATTCCTCATCAATTTCTCCCTGGAGCAATTTTCAGAATCGCGATTCCGTAAAAAAAAATCACTCCCTGACTTTTTCGGAATCGATGAGGGAGCGATTAGGAATCGACGCTCCCGAAGCGATGCCACAGCACTCCCAAGTCGATTCCGAAGCTAAAAAAGCGCTCTCGAAATCGCTTCCTGAGCGATTCCGCGTCATGGAAAAATTTTCTCATTTTTTTTTTGCAAAAAAAGTTTTTTGATGGTTGCCTAAGGTTTAATTAGTGTTTATAAACACTATTGGCCTCCATTTGGACTCATTCTATTCTTGATTTGCTTGCTTTCATTTTTCATGCTAGGGCTTTGAGTGGCTTTGCTAGTTGTTTGAGAGCAAATTTGTAGGAAAGCACTTGGAAGGGAGATTGGAGGGGAGATTGAAAGCTTCTATTTGTGAGAGCTTGGAAGGAAGAGTGAAGGCTTCCATAGAGACATTCAACCATCCTTGAAGAGCTAAAGTGGTAGGCTCTAAAAACCTAATCTTTGTTTGTTTTTGAAAAAAATATTTCACTATGTTAAAATTTTAAATCTTGTATGTGTTTTTTATCTACCCTTTCCAATTTCTTCTTTTCCGTCATTCTATTGTAGGCAAGAAGTGATTCTCATATTGAATCAACAAGCATGATGGGTATGTGGTTTTTGTGGTTGGTTCTGTTTCTTCTCATGATGGTGGTGGTGGGAAGTAGATTTGGTGGTGGAAATCATGAGGATGAAAAGATAGGGAGCCGCACATACCAGGGAGAGGAGGAGGAAGAGGGAGAGGAGGAGGAGGAGGAGGAGGAGATTAAGAGTGATGAGGGGCCAAAAAAAGACAACACATTTGTGGAAGTATGTGACAAGGCTGGGGGGAGGGAGAGGGGGTGGAACCATAAAGTTTACATGCCTCCATTGTAATAAAACTTACACAGGTTCATATACCTGTGTGAGAAAGCATTTGTGTGGGATTATGCCATGTGATTAAGGTAAGGCTACTGGAGTCAAAACATGTGACAACGTGTCAAGTAAAGAAAGAAACAAATACATGATGGAAGAAGAGGCCGCTCAAAACAATTCCAAGAGATCAAGGGTCGAATCTGAATCCCCACGGAGAATGTTTAGTGGTGGATCTGGATCATCATCCACCCATGCTAGTGGATTCTTGCCTATGCGAAAAACATTATCAGATTTCCTTGACCTTGGTTGTAGAGATGATGTAGATTCAAAAGTTTACAGGTTTCTCTATGCATGCGGTGTGCCATTCATTGTTCTTTGCTCACCCTATTGGCATGAAATGGTACAAGCCATCAATGGTGCCCTTAAAGGATATAGGAGCCCTAGGTATGACAAAGCTAGAACCGTGGGACTTGACAGGGAAAGAGCCAAAATCAATAGTGCTCTTGGAAAGTTTACAAATGATTGGTCGTCATATGGGGTATCCATTGTATCTGATGGGTGGCAAATGTTAAAGGCAAGCCATTGATAAATATTCTTGGTGTGTTTGCTAGTGGTGCGGTCTTCCTTTCAGCTCATGACTACTCAGATCGCTACAAGACTGGTATCAATATCGCACAACCTTTACTTTACACCATTCAAACTATTGGGCCATACAATGTCATTCAAGTCATCACAAATAATGCTGCTAATTGCAAGGCAGCAAGAGCAATCATTGAGGATAAGTATCCCAACATATTTTGGTCAGGGTGTTTGGTTCACACATTGAACCTTTTGATGCATTATATTGTTAAGATGAAGGACCCTAGTTACCGATGGATTGGTACATTGTACAAGAGAGGTAAGAAAATGATAAAATTTATCACCAATCATAGCATGGCCTACCACATTTTTCACAATCACTTTAGGTTGGAGCTATTGAAAATTGCGAAGACTAGATTTGGTAGCTAGTACCTCACCTTCAGGAGGCTTTTGAAGGTAAGAGAGGCATTGGCTAGTATGGTCTTAAGTGATTCATGGCAGGGATTGATAGACAGAGCTGCAAGCGCATCTGATAAACATGACTTTCAGGAGGTGGAGGACACCGTTCTTGATGGTCATTTATGGTCACAGGTTAAATATGTTCTACAGTTCACCAAGCCCGTTTATAATATGATTCGTTTTGCAGATACAGATCAGCTGGTGATTGGGGAGGTGTATGAGCAAATGGATAGCATGCTCGGTCATATCAAAGACATTGTTGAGCAAAGAGATGCAATCTTGTATGACCATATTCATAAACATGTGGTCAAAAGGTGGGATAATTTGAATGTTCCATTCCATGCCCTTGCATATGTACTTACCCCAAAATATTATTCTCCATCTTGGTTAGCCCAACCTGCACCTAGCGGTGGAGTTAGGAAAAGACCACACACAAATCCAGAGGTGCAAAATGGGTATATGCTTGCATTAGACAAGTTGGTCCTTGAGGAGGAGAAGTGTGCTCAAGTATGGAGTGAATTGAGTCAATACATCAGTGAACATGGACTCTTTGGTACCTTGCATGCAACCAAAGATCAAGAGAGGTTGGATCCTATCCATTGGTGGATCATGTATGGTAGTGGTGCCGCATATTTGCATAAATTGGCGGTGAGGGTGCTTTCATAGGTTGTCAATAGTTCTTCTGCAAAGAGGTGTTGGAGCACCTATAGCTTCATCCACAACGTCAAGAGAAATAGTTTGAATACAAAACGGGCCGAAAGTTTGGTTTGTGTGCACTACAACTTGAGGTTGTTGTCCCATTATTGTGAAGCGGCCAAGAATGATAGAACTTTTTTGACTTGGGACAACAATCCAAAGGAGGCTAATGTGGAGGATGGAGCCATTGCATTAGAGCGCTTGGAGGATGAACGACTGGGTGATCATGAGGGTGATCCTCATTCGATTCATGCATCAGAGATGCCACCCCCAACCACTAGCAGGTTTACAGATGCAGGAGTTTTGCCTTTAGCTTCACTACGTCCGACAATCCGTGAAGGCCATTCACCTTCTTCTCGTGTTCCATGATCACTTCTAGCAGCTCCTACTGCCTAGAACACGAGAAAAAAAATTGGAAGTTTCTCGTGGCAAGAGGAAAATTTAGTAGATTAGTAAGTAGTATCATAATACTATGTATTTCATGCTTATTTTGGACTATTTTGTAAACATTATGGCCTACTTTGAAGTTTGAAGTTTGAACTTTCAATTGTTGATTACATCTTGATTCTTATCATCTTATGATCTTATGATGCTTTGTTTCATTTCATGGTTGATGTTATCTGTTAGACTGTTAGAGTTTGTTGATGGCAAATATTATATGTTGAAATTTGAAGATTGATGTTGTTGATGATTGATCATTTGATGACAATGCTACAAGTCATAGCTCCTAGATGATTGATGTTATATGCGATATGTGTATTAATGGTTATATCTATGTTTTCTATAGCTAATTTGGTATAATACATGTTTTTTTAATATATATGCATCAAAATATATAAAAATATATATTATATAAGAAACGCTCCAAAATCGGAATCTTTTGAAGATTTCGCTTTTCGCTCCCACTCCCACTCCTCGCTCCCAACAACCTAGGTCAAGTTCCTTAATCCTTGTTGATCTTTGGGTATTGGTCTTTGTGCTGCTTGTTATGCTTGTACTTGTTTTGGTCTCTTGATTGGTTGTTGGATGGATGATGTGGCTCATGTGTGTAAGTGCCTTGATGTGTTGATGCTGGAGCCCATTGCTTGCATGCATTGGATGGTCTTGAGGTTGTTGAGTTCTTGTGGGGTTCTTGAGTCCACAAGCTTAGATCTTGATCCTCTTGCTTGTGGAGACTTGGGTCTTGGAACCCACACTTATGGTGGTATGTTGGAACCCATTCTTATGGGGTCTTGGGTGTCCTTGGAAGTTTGGGTCTTGAACCCACACATATGGTGGTTTGACGGCCCTTGGACGCTATATGGTCATTGGCATGTTGTAGCCTTGTGATCATGCATATGAAGCCCATAAGGTGTTGCAAACTAGTGGTGAGGTCTTTGTACCCCTCTTTTGGGGTGTTGGTACTCTTATGGTGATGAAGATATATAATGGAACCATTGGATATGTTTTTAATGATATGGAGACCTTGAATATGATGATGATATTTTTGGAAAAGTCTTTGTTCCCACTTGATTGGTGGTGTTGGGGTCCTTGATATCTTTGATATGATGAGTATATAGTGGAGCTCTTCTCCTTGTTGATGTGAAGTCTGTGGATGTGAAGACCATTGAATCCCTCACGCCTTTGATGATGGCCATTGAAGCCTTTGACCTTGGTACTTATGCATAAGGTAACATGGTCTTTGGCACCTTTATGTGTGGAATCTTTGAAGTCTTGAAAAAATTTAAGAATTTAAGGGTATTAGACCAAGAATTTGCAAATACACCCATCATAGGGAGATAGTCCTCGTCAATCCATTTTTGTTGATATGTGGAGCATCTTCTAAATCCTTACGGTTGAAGAGATATGAATTTTGGAAGTTGGTCCCACCTTTTTGGGTCAGCCAACCAAACAAAAGAGAATTAAATTATTTGTAATTTTGAATTGCATCTAGGTCCAGTTTGAGATACTAACTTTCCTCCACGACCTATATAAATAGAATATCAAACATTTCATTTGTTCTTCAATCAAGTCTCTCTTTGGTATTTCACAACTCTTGGAGAAAAGTGCGAAACTTTGTTGAGGAGAAATTTTTGGGCATCTTTGAGGATTGAAGGCATTCACTAAAATTGGCATAACTTTATCATATGGAATCAGAATTACAAAATTCTTGGCTCGTTGGAAAGCTTGTTGTGAGGGCTATGTGATGACATGATCTAGAGTTTCTTTTGGTTTGTCTATTGTTTCTTCACCTTGTGATCTTCAAAAGGTACATAAGCAGCTTGGTACAGGTTGGTTCAATTGAGCAGGATTGGAACAAGTTGCCTTATGTGAAGTTGGTCTAACTCAGACTAGCTGAGTTGTATGAGCAGTTGGTTTAACTCAGGTGGACTGAGTTTGGTGTACAGTTGGTTAGACTTAGATTGACCAAGTCGGATGATGTGTGCAACTTGATTGTTTTGCACAGATTGATTAGACAGATTGTTTTGCACAGGTTGTTGGTACAGGTGTGGTGCAGTCGTTAGTTGATGAACAGTGATCTGTTGATGAGCAGTGACAATTGATGAGCAGTGACAGTGATTGTGCAGTGTAGTACATATGTTAGTTAGTAGGTCCTCAGGATCAGTGCGATTGGTGGTTTAGTAGTTCAGTTTTTATCTTCATATCAGGGTGGCAGGATGGGGCAAGGAAAGGGGGTTGTAGCCTCCTTCTGGTTGTAGCGGGAGAACTAGGGAGTTGGAGCTTCCTTTGGATTGTAGCCTGTAAATCAAGGGGTTGTAGCCTCCTTCCAATTGTAGCTGGAGAATTGAAGTCGTTTTAATAAGGGGGTTGTTGCCTCCTTACAGTTGTTGCTGGAAAACTATTATTATAAGGCTTCCATGGTTTTTCCCCCAAGACTTGGGTTTCCACGTAAAAATTTTGTGTACTATGTTTTGCTATGCTTCTTAGGTGATGATGACGAGCTATAATTGTTGATATAATGGTAATAACGTACTCTGCATAATATTGAATGAGCTGCTGATGATTGTTGACGTTGAAAAAGTAACAAAATCTATACACATTTTTCACCCCCCCTCTTAGTGTGCTCGGTGTGTTCAACACATAATTCACTAGTGTTGCAAATATCGCTAAATTCTCTTGATATTTTCGTTTTCCCCTAGTTTTTCAGGTTCCTGATTTTTCCGAGTTTTTCATGCGAAGTTTATGCTTGCTGATATTTTTTATATTCTCATTAAGTTTCTTTCCAAATCCTTGGTGATATATTCCCCAAAACGATATTTGTAGCATTGTAATCCACATAAGAGTTATTTTATATATAGATTGATAAAGTGGGGCAGACAAAGAGGATGCTCATGACTGGTTCAATGTAACAGTCTAAATTTTGATGGTAATCCTAGAACTTTTTCAAGGGTACCTTTATAGGCAAGAGACAGTTTGAAATGAAAAATAGTTCATTAATGGGAAAATATCCGACATGTGAATGAAAGATAGTTGAAATCTATATAGGATAAATATATAATTGATAAATTGAATGAATGAGATATTTGATACAATGAGTCTTGTGATGGCATACTTGTATGCATTGACTAGTCATGAAAGCGAAGGGTCGTGTCCCTTAGTTTATGTCCCATAGATGTTATTATTATTATTGTCTTTTATACTTATTACATTGCCTCTCCTTTCAAAGATCCTTTGTCCTGAAAGCATATACAGAAAAATATATGTTTTCATTCTGGCTTGGAATGCCTTCTCATGATTCTCACTTCTTGAAGCTATGATGGTTGAAGACATAAGAGGATATGAATTATAAAGCACCGAACAGAGTTATCGAATTGTGAAAGGGTCAGACCACCCTAATACAGAAATAACTTCTTAGGGAGTACCAGGTGCGTTAGGGAGTACCTAAATGAAAGAAGTCGATCCATCGCGATGCCAACAAAGTCCAATAGATTTGAGACCCCCGCATATTAGTACTGAGTGCCGCATAAGGGGTTAGCCAAAGCAATGGACTCTGATGAGCAGTAGGCTAAGTCCGGGTACCAGTCCCACCTGTGAGATTGCTTCTCAGTGAAATCTAGGAGCTAGAGCAATATTCACACTCAAAGTGTTTGACAAAATATGCAAGAGAACAATGAAGAGATTGAAAATAGTTGGAATAGCACATGTGAATGGTGCCAAAAGCTAACCTTTATATTACAGCACACCTTGTAGATGTGTATGATACATATTTATAGTACATTGGAGAAAATTCGTGGACCCTTGGAGGCCATGTGAATGCATACAAGTGCCAGGATATGATTTGACCCCTAAACCCCCCTAGGTTGACCAATAGGCTCCCAAACCTAACCACACAGTCACGAATCCATGTGTGAACAATTAAGAAGCATGCTTGGTTCATAAATGAGGGAAGGGAAGCATGGGAGAGCGCATGGGTGAGTGGGAGAGTCCCCAGGAGCCAAATCAATGCCCAAGGAGACCACAAAACAACCTCATTTACACACTAGCACCCCTAGTCAAAGATGGAAGTGGTTTGCAATTAATGCAGGAGTTTGAAATGTCAGGATGATTAAACTAGAGTGCCTCAACTGTCAATTAATGAGCCAGAATCACCTATTTGACCAGTATTGATCAGTATAACCTAAGTTAGACCATAGAACATAAGCACAAGGCAAGTGATTATGTCTCCTAGGTAGATCATTAAGGTACTAAGGTAGATTATTGCTCCAACACCACCCCTTAACGGAGTTGGCGATGCGCTGTAGGAGTGAGACAAGGTTGAACACAGTGTCAAGCTGAAAGGGCCGCACACCAAACTCCATAGGATTGATGGGATGAGGAACTATCTGCTTGCATTTGATGATATGACGAAGGAAGCGGACCTACACTCTCTTCTAAGGCCCTATTAGAGTCTAGAAGACAAGCCCCCCAATCCTTTGAGCCATAGAGAACTGTGGGCTGGATAAGAGTGTCCATAAGAGATAGCTTGGATGATATGTTCTGAAAGTGGTGTCTAAAACATTGTCTCTTGAGAAGGGTAAAGAGCTTTATCCCTTATTAACTCATGGCTGAAGGGTGTGTCGTTGATTGAAATGGGGTCCTATGAAATTTACCCCCAAATAGGTATAGGTGCTAGTGACCTCAATTTCTTGCCCTCTAAAGAAGAAATGGAGATCCAAGAGTGTTAGATTTTCTTATCAATTATAGCAGTATATCTTAATTGCATTTATCAATGGGATCACTAGAAGGTAGACAAAGCACAGAACAATAACACAAGTATTTTTCACCTAGGAAACCCAATTGGGAAAAACCCAGCAACCTTCATCTAGAGATGATAATTCTAAGATCAGAGTACAATGAAGAAAGAAAAGAAAAATAAGGAAATGTCTTCCAAATATGAAACCTTGAAAACTAGTCTTCTTCTGAGCTATTGTGTAGCTGCACCTTTGCCAGAAACTGCACACCTCTCTTGTGTTGCTGCGTTGCTGTTGTATGTAATAATGAGGAGGGGCGCCTCCTATTTATACTGTTTTCCCACCCAGAAATTAACTGGGGCCTTCACTTGGGGGTGCAATAATAATTTTATATTTTATTATTTTTACTTATTCTTTTATTACTAGCTTTTCACCCCAAGGATTATATTGTTCTTTTTAGGGTTTAGATGAATGATTACAACAAGTTCAACTCCCAAAGGAGGACAATAAGAATAGCTTTTGAAGTTACACAAACTCCAACACTCCCTCTCAACAAGGAAGGTATTCTTCGGTCTTCATTAACATCATCATCATTTGGGTTTCATCTATATATCTATACTGTCTCCATCATCTCTAAACGTACTGAAGGTTGTCTTTATAAATTTGTTCTATCTGGATGTCTGAGAGAGAATCTTTTGCTACCAATCCGTCTCTAGTACCGATGGAATACTTACATACCTGGCTAGAGATCCCGGATGAGCACACATGCATGACCGTCTACTACCTATTCGTCTTATCTGTCGATGGGGTACTTCCTTACCTGGCTGAGAACCTGAACGAGTAGAGGTACTTGTGCAATCACACGACCATCTACTACTTGTCCGACTCATCTGCCGATGGGATTTCTCCCATGCTTGGCTGAGCGTTTGGACAAGCAGAAGAACCTGTGTGAACCCGACCATCTACAACCTGCGCATCTCATTTGCCGATGGGATTTCTCCCATACCTGGCTGAGAACCTGGACGATTAGAGGTACTTGGGTGAACCCGACCATCTACTACCTGTTCGTCTCATCCGCTGATGGGATTTCTCCCATATCTGGCTGAGAACCTGGATGAGCAGAGGTACCTGGGTGAACCCGACCATCTACTACCTGTCCGTCTCATCTGCCGATTGGATTTCTCCCATACCTGGCTGAGAACCTGGACGAAAGTATGGTAAATGTCTCTTAGTCATCTCTCCCTCTCAAGGAGGGATACGTTCTCTTCTACTCCAAGTCTTCCGCAAAAGTATTCAAGCTTCATTCTGGGAAGAGGCTTGGTGTGAACATCTACAGTCTGGTCGTTTGTCGAAATATAGTGGAGCTCGATCGCACCTTGTTGCACCATATCATGTATGAAGTGATACTGAATCTCTGTGTGCTTCGACTTGTCGTGAAATACAGGATTCAGTGACATCTGCACACAACTCTGGTTATCACAATGAATCACGGTTGGCTTTGGAATCTGGCCAACAATCCTGCAAAAAGTTTACGAAGCCAAACTGCTTCTCTGGCTGCTGAACTAGCAGTCATATATTCGGCCACTGCAGTACTGAGAGCTACTAAGTTCTACTTCCTATTGTACTAGGAAATTATTGCAGAACTCAAACTAAAACAACATCCTGAAATGCTCTTCCTATCTGTAGTGCATTCGGACCAATCTAAGTCTGTAAACCCTTGCAATGTTAACTCACAATATGAGTCATATCCTACATCATATCCCACAGTGCCACGTAAGTATCTAAGTATATGTTTTGCAGCAATCCAGTGAATCTGCCTCGGTTCACACATGAACTGACTAAGAGCATTCACAACAAAACAAATGTCTGGGTTGGTGTTCGTCAGATACATCAAGGACCCAATCAACTGGCGATACATGGTGGGATCAATCAATTCTGAATCTGAAGCAAAATTTCTCAGCTTCTTCAAATTTGCAATCATCGGAGTAGCTATGGAATTGCAGTCCAACATTCTGAATCTCTTCAACATATCCATGGTGTAATTTCCTTGACCTAGGAAAATATTCTTCTGCCTTTATCATACTTCTAATCCCAAGAAGTAATGTGTCAACAATACCATTGAGAAAGGCTGTCTTGGCATCCTTCTGATACAACTTCCATCCCATAGCTGAAATAACAATAATCGATCTAATGGAAGTATATCGAGCCATAGGAGCAAATGTCTCATCATAATCGACTCCCTCTTTATGAGAAATCCCTTTGGCAATAAATCTAGCCTCCCATCTGTTCCACGCGAAACTTCATGCTCTGCATTCTGCAAAATCTGTCGTGCCCATCTGGGTCTTTTTCGGCTTACTGCCATATCTGTGGGAGCATCATCTTGCTCAACTGGATCAATGGAATTGATGGATTTATTCATTTCTTCAGACTGTCTCTTAATGTTTGGAGGGGAAATGATCTCATCTCTTCATCGTCATTGATCTCCATATTTGATCCTTTTCCTTTTCGGATAGCCATTTCTTCTTCAAAGGTTACATCCCGACTGACTTCGATTTTCCTCGATCCTGGGATGTATATTTTGTCAGCCTTTGAAGACTTGCAATATCCCACAAATGTTGCCTTCTTGCCTGAAGTTTCTAACTTGAGCACATGAATGTAGACTGGAAAGTAATTGTCCATCCTGGTGACAACCAGGTTCATCAAGGATCCTTCAATTGTCTTGTTCGAGTCACGACATCAGTGTCGTCAGGTTTCTATCATATGTAATAGATTAGAATCCTTGTCTTTGAGGGATAACTCCCTCTGTCTCTCAAAAGTCGGTTGAGTAAATCTTGTTGAAGTAGCATATAGATCGACATTCGTAGAAGCTTTCTGCTTTTGACCACCAAATCTCTGCATGAGATTATTCTAGGTCTGAGAGTCATAATACATGCTTCTAGAGGCTTTCTGCTTCCGTTCCATCCGTATATCAATGGGGTCACTTGTCCTTGTAGATCATGGCATTACCTACAAGTCAAATCCCGTCAGATGGTTAGCAATGTTTCATAATCAATGTATTAACAAAATAATGTAGGAAACCTTTTAGTCAATGCTTCGACACAACACACGTAAGGCCATTATTTGGATGCTTATGGTCTCCATTATAGCATACCATCAAGAGTGTGTACTACTCCAGTATGTTATAAAGGAGTCCTCATCCTAGATTGGTTGTGCAGTATGATAGGCTATTTAACTACTTGAATTTTACGAATGTAGATTTGCGTAACATATATTAAAAAACAACCAGATCTAATCTACTAGAGCATGTAAAAGAAAATACTTATCTTTTGTAGTTTTGTGGGTGGGCTCCCACTGTCAGGGTCCACTAGTCTTCATATGCTTGCTTAACGATCATCTCATTCTGGATCTTCATATCATTTCTTAGAAGAACTTTGAACGATCATCCTTCATTGGCTCCTTGTGAGGAGGGTCTTCTTCTACATCAGCAGTTGAAGCTTCATGCTTCATTTTGATTGAACTTCGACAGCCACTGGCATAATGACCGTATTTCTTGCACCTGTAGCACTGTATCTGAGATAAGTCCTTCTTCTCTTGTTTCTTCTGATATGGGGGAGGACTTGATCTCATATCTTGGTGCTTGTGATTGAAGGACTTCCTTCCCCTTCCCTTGCCTTTCTTGACATGAGATACGAACGCTTGATTTTCCTTAGGTTGAGTGCCATGAAGTCTTTGGCGTGCTGCGATTCTTGTTTCTACCTGAGTGCATTCTGCCCATAGCTTATCAAATTTGGGCAACTTGGTCCGACCACTTATAGTTTGGATAAAAGACTCCCAAGATGGTGGGAGACCATTTAGGGTGGTCATAACAAGATCCTTTTCTTCAAGATTGTCTCCATTGGACTTTAACTTGTCCCGGAGCTTGGTGATCCTCATGAAATATGAGGCAATATCCTTGGACTTCGTCATCTTCATGTTTGATAGTTGATTCATCAATGTGAGAGTCGCAATGACGCTGCTGTGTTCAAATAGCTTCTTTAGAGTTTTGAACATCCTCCTCGTCGTCATCTTTTCTGAGATTTGAGGAACCAAGTGATCTCTAACTGAGTCCACTAAAATCCTCCTTGCTTTGGCATCATCCTTTCTCCAACGAGGTTGTCTTCTTCGGCTTCCTGTTCTGGGACCTTTTCATTTACACACTGTAATAGGTCATTTTCTTCTAGTAGGAGAAGAACCCTAGAATTCCAAGGGATGAAGTTGGAAGCTCCTTCCAGGCGATCTTCAACCGTCATGTTGATCATCTTGACTATAGATCTGGATCTGAAACCCTAGCAGAGACTAGGTCAAAACTAAAGGTTGGAGTTTTGAAAAATTGATTCCACAGATAAATGTGCCCTAGAGAGGCGAGTTGAGAAGAGGTACAGTCAAGCCAAAACTGTGGAGGGAGTAGGTAAAAAATTTAAACCCTAATTTCTGTTGCAGCTGTAGAATTAGGTCAAAATTGAAACTTCTTAGAATTTAATTATGTCTTCACCAAAAGATGCGCCCTCCTTAGAGCAAAATTCCCAAGGCTCTTTTTCTGCCAAAAAGTTGGTCACAAAGACCTTGAAAAATGAAACCCTAGTTTTAACAGGCTGCTGACCGAGTTCCAACAATGGCTTTTTCTAGTACTGCTCTAATACCATGTTAGATTTTCTTATAAATTATAGCAGTATGTCTTAATTGCATTTATCAATAGGATCAGTAGAAGATGGACAAAGCACAAAACAATAACACAAGTATTTTTCACCTAGGAAACCCAACTGGGAAAAATCCAGCAACCTTCGTCTAGAGATGATAATTCTGACATCAGAGTACAATGAAGAAAGAAAAGAAAAATAAGGAAATGCCTTCCAAACATGAAACCCTGAAAACCAGTCTTCTTCTGAGCTACTATGTAGCTGCACCTTTGCCAGAAACTGCGCACCTCTCTTGTGCTGCTGCGCTGCTGTTGTATGTAATAATGAGGAGGGGTGCCTCCTATTTATACTGTTTTCCCACCCAGAAATTAACTGGGGCCGACTTCACTTGGGGGTGCAATAATAATTTTATATTTTATTCTTTTATTGCTGGCTTTTCACCCCAAGGATTACATTTTTCTTTCTAGGGTTTAGATGAATGATTACAACAAGTTCAACTTCCAAAGGAGGACAATAAGAATAGCTTCTGAAGTTGCACAAACTCCAACAAAGAGGAGCTTCTTTGAAGATCATGACCTTGGTTTTACCCAAGTTGACCGTCAACTGATGAAGACAACAGGAAGGGGCCAAGGCATCTAGCTATCTTTGTAACCCCTCTACAAATGAGGCCAAAAGGATCACATCTGCATACTTCCTCTCTCTTTAGAGTTTTCACTTGTACTAGTTATCTCTCTCTCTAGAGTTTTCACTCGTACTTGTTATCTCTCTCTCTTAAGCACTAGGGGGTTCCTGGAATTACTGGCTGATACCAATTCAATGTGGATCAGCCAGTATCATGGACCATCTTTGAGTTATAGGGTTAGGATTTATCCTTTGGAGATTGTGTTTTTGTGATAAAACCTATGGTGGATTGGTGAAAAAGAAGAGAAGAGGAGGACGTCTTGGCTTGGAGGATGTGTTGAGAGATTCTTGCATATTGGAGTTCCTTGGTTGCTAGGGTTTTGTTGATTTACCCTAGCTAGGGTTTTTGGAGGGCTGGAAGATTTGTACTAAGCCTTGAGAGAAGGCTATGGTAGGTACATGTATTTCATCTTGAGCTTCTTAATGGAGTTTCTGGCTATCCATATCTTGTGCAATTTTCAGATTTGAATTTCAGTGATGTATGTTCTTCATTCTTTGCTATTTACTGTTATATATGCCTTGCTGATTTGATTTAAGCAAAAGGGAAAATTGTTAAGTGATTTGAAATCTAACAGAATGATATAAGAGGCTGATTGTGCTGCTGTCATACTGCTGTTTTTGTTGCTGTAAAAGAGTATTTTCAGATCTGGTTAGTGGCTGATAAGTTGCCTTAGAAGGGCTGAAACTAATCCTTGTGTTTGGTATCTTTCCTCCTTGTATTGCAGATCCAAGAAACCTTCAAAGTTGAAGGTGAAGTTTAATGTTTTGCTTTAAAACTCCAGCTCAGAAATTTTCCTCACTTGGGTCTAGCTCTGGATTGTTGCATTTCCAAGATCCAAATACTCTGATACGATGATACCTTTGATATGAAATTTCTTCTAGATTTAAACTCAGAAACTGGAGTGGGATCACTTTCAGTGATTGTACCTGAATTTTGACAATTTGTTATGCAAGTTCAATGGGTTTTAACATTACTCCTACATTCATTTGTCATTAAATTCTGCTACAGCCTACAGAAAACTGGGCAAAGCAAAAATAACACCGAAAACTCTTCTATAGATTGCAAAATACTGAGCATCAATCAAATAATGGCAGAAGAACAACATAACAACTTTCATAAACACATTCACATCAACTGCTTAGAAGTTTTAAATTGGTGAAACAATGTTACCGGGTTTTAAATAACTCTAGACATATCTTAATGAGTGAAGACTGAATACAGAGTATTGTTGTTCAGAGGTGAGATGCAAGTGTTATGTTCTATTTTGTGTCCTAGTATTGGCAGAAAGATCTACATGCTCTGTTCTGTTTTGCATCCTCATGTGATTTCTACCTTCATCCTCTGCCTTTCCCTTTTCTCTGCCTTTCTTCTTCCTTCCTTGGTCTTTTGAAAGTTATAAACCATGGATTCTTGTTTTATCCTTGGTCTTTGTTCTTGTCCCCCCTTCTGAGGTTACAAGATTCAGCAAGAGGCTGTTGGCACCTGCTGTCAGTTGTCTTCCCATCTTCGGCCATCCACTGTCTCTCCACCCACCTCTTCTATACTGTGATAGTTGACCCCCAGGAACTGTTCAGTGTTAGATTTCTCGTTCATTCCGTTATCTTTTTCCCATTCAGATCTGAAACTGCCTTCTTTCATGTACTGGATGGTTGCTGGTGACATGGTGACCACATATGCCATTGTGCCCCCTTCTGAGGTTACAAGATTCAGCAAGAGGCTGTAGGCACCTGCTGTCAGTTGTCTCCCCATCTTCAGCCATCCACTGTCTCCACCCTCCTCTTCTAGACCGTGATAGTTGCCCCCAGGAACTGTTCATGTTAGCTTTCTTGTTGATTCCGTTATCTTTTTCCCATTCAGATCTGAAACTGCCTTCTTTCATGTCCTGGATGGTTGCTGGTGACATGGTGACCACGTATGCCATTGGAAGGATTTTTAAACAGGATCCTTTAGGGATCATCAAAATTGTAGCTTCCATTATAGGGAGATATTCTGGTAATAGATATTGAACATAAACAGCATTCTGACATCTGTTTTGCACCTTGTGCCATGTTGCATTTTTAGTAATCCTGAACTACACACTTCATTCTTAAATGGAACTTTAGGCCTTTTAGTGCCTTGATACTGTGTGATCTCTCTTTGAATTCTTGAATTAATATTAAAGAGCCAGTTTCCAATATATCACTTCACATGTTCACAATCACTAGTGTTGAAACCTTGAGACATTTTGTTCAGTGCATCCTAGTTATATAATTTTCTTCTTAACTGGGCGATTCTCATAGATTAAATTCTATGTTTATTTTAATCTGTTATTTGTTTTCTATCCACTCTAAGTTACAAAATGAGCATTAAAAGCATATAATTAGTTCAGATATTAGACAGATTTCTAAAGGTGAAAAAAGAAAGCCAGGTGAGAGATAATCTATGTATTTAATTGCATGGTGGTGTTGGTACAGGTATCAAAACTACTTAAGTGAGGAGACATCAACACGTATATTGGAGCTAATCAAGCCTGTATGCCATTACTGATTCTAGCCCTTCTGCATTGCAATTGATAATTTTCTTTCATAATTCAAATGGTTATTAAGTAATGAGAAAATGAAGTTAAGATTAGATGATAACCAGGGTAAATGAGGTCATGGATTTCAAATTTTCAATGCATTAATGTCTAGATATTTGAACTTATTATCGACAGAATTTTGCAATATCTGTCCTAGATCCTTGTCCTATCTGGCCATGACCATGATCAATGTACGTTATCCCATCCAACACCAAATGGACCAGTTATAGAGGTGAGTCCAGATTTGATGGCAAATTTCTACTATGATATAAATTATTTGAAATTGAATTGAAAGATTATATTCAGTCCTTCCTCCACCCTCTTTGTCTACATAATGTCATATCCACTAAAATAAAGTTACATTCATGGCAAGGGCTCAATTAAAATCTTCTGAATTTCATCTTTCTCGTGTATTTCTTACAGCATACAGTTGGTACTTTCAGTTGGCAGCAGGGAAACCTGTATCCCTCATTCATGTTGTTATCTGTGAGTGCACTATCATCTTCACAGACAACCAACCAGGAGGGAATTGTATCAAGTCAGTTGTGCTTTCTTCCAATGCAAACACACATATATTTGTGGTAATTGCAGTGTTGAGGTTTACAGAACTAGTGTGTGTTCCTTCAAATTGAAACTGTCCAGAAGTGATCAATGTGTTTCTTGTTTTAGTACAGAATCCTCATTTCAGAGTTGTTACTCATCAATTCATTTTGTTTTGCAGGTATGCAAGCTTGTTTGTTATAACTCTTGTTCTTCTTCCTTCCTGGCCAACCAATGGCGTGGACATTTTGTCTCATTTTAGAAAATTGACAGAATTTGCAGTAACTGTAGTAGGGACCAAATCAAAAGGTGGTTTAAAAGAAAAGGATGAGGATGCTAATTACGAATATGAGATGGTTTGGGATGCAGAAGGAGCCATGCATCTCATCAGGAAAGGATACTCGAAAGTATCAAGTGGTGGTTCTGGTGAAGTTCGATCCACGGGAAGGTTGGTATTGGGTGATTTAATCCTTTGCTATAATTTCCATATGATGCCCTTAACTGGTAATTTCGAGAATAATTGAATATATGTCTAGGTTTGCATATTTTGTATCCACATATCTGTGTTTAACATGGACTCGACCCAATTTATTTTGGAAATTATTGAAAAGAATTCCATTTGGAATCTTCACATAATATCTATTTCATGGATTATTCGAATTTGTTTGAGATAAGCATGTGCATTTGTTCCTGCATGTTTGTTTTGTGAATATGTCAGTGACAAGTATGGGATACAGATCTTACAAATAAGGTGTTTGGAAGTATGGGATACAGATCTTACAAGGTGTTTGGAATTACTCCCATTCATTCTTAGCAAATGGATGATGCAATTATGAGACTTATGAATTTTCTTGAAGGTAGCATTTGCCTCTCATTTTGACATGAGTATGCATACCCAGGTCGGATTCTTCATACCTGTACCCAAACCCTTGTACCAGAAACCAACTCTACTCGTATCCAAAGCATACCTGACCATAACCTGCAATGCCTTTGTGTACCCACTGTACTTCAAGCAAATTTGAAGACATACCCTGATTTTGGGTATGTAGATGTAATTTAACATGAAAACAAAAGTTCTTTTTTTAAACAAAAAAGCCCCAGTAAGGTTGCGTTTAAGGTGGTCCCAGCAAGAAACACTTGAAAATCCAAGTGTTGACCCCTTTATACTGTTAAACCTAATTTCATGCTCAGTTTTGCATTTTTAGTTTGGCTATGTGAGCTTGGAAGAGACCCAGCAGATCATAAAAGAGGAAGCAGGGCCTTGTTAGCTGTTTTTATTGCAGGAAATTGGTGTCCAGGCTGGCAGTTCACCATTATGCACTGTACATCATTATCAGCATTCTTCTCTGTTGATTTTTCTGAGCAGCATCGAGAGCCACTCACCTGTGAAACCTGGTCCGAGACCACGGTGTGGACTTGACCCAGTGTTGAGTGACCATTCCGTTGAATGGTAGATATCTGATCCTTGACTATGATATGGACCCAGCTCTGCCCTGGGTAGACTCAACCCAATGTTGAGTGACCATTTTGTTGAATGGTAGACATCTGGTTCGGGACCACGATGTGGACCAGTCTAGTACTCGTAGACTCAGCTTAGTTTTGAGTAGCCATTCTCTTGGGGAATGGAGGCGCTTGGTCTATTACCAAGTATTTGTCCTATGGTCAAATTATGCAGCCTATGGTTGAGGCACCTGGTCTGTTACCAGGAAGGCACTATAAGCACTAGACTTGGTCTAGGCATGTGTGACACTCTGACCCTTGATCTATGGGCTTTGCGTTCTTCTCCAAGGCTTATCTACCCTTGGTTAAGATACCCTAGTACCTGATCTTTGTGTCGCACAGAGTGTGAGATAAAAGCATTACTCTTGGTTTATGATGATGTACTTTGAATGGAATTAAAAGACCACAGGTAATGACCACAAGGGCACTTGGAAAAAGGCTAAAAGCAAAAGTCAAAAATACATAAGGACTTTTGGTAAAAGTAAAAAATACATAAAGGACCTCTTAGACTACAGAAAGGTAAAAGGGTAAAAGTGAAAATTAGAAAAGAATAAATAATATTATTTTGTTCTTTCTAATTTTGGTCCACTTACAGGTGACTCAAGGATGTAGAAGAAGATCAAGCCAATTCATTATCACACACACTTGCTCTCACAGGTACAACTGCTCCATGAGAAGATCTTACAGGTTTGAAGAAGAAGTTTATGATTGTGCCCTAGCATGGATGAGTCTAACTAGGGCATCATCATCCATTGAAGATAAAACCCTAAGCTAAGGGTTTCCTCCAGTTTCTTGTCTTAAGGGTTTTTCCAAACCCTCCTTTTCAGATCCGGGCAGCCACCATCAGATCTAGGCAGTCACCATAAGATCTGGGCAACCACCAACAGATTCGTCAGCCACCTCCAGATCCGGCAGATCTACTCGGACAGTCCACTCCTCTTCACGGGCTTCCCTTTCCTTCTCTTCGGGTAGCTCCTCTAGGGCTCAACCCTCTTTCTTTGGCCCTGGAGTTGCTACCCGTGAGGGTTTGGGCAGCTAGCCAACGCTCGGGTAGCATACCCGTGAGGGTTTGGCTGCTTGCCAACCCTCGGGCAACCTTCGGGGCAACCCGTGAGGGCTGCGGGCTGCCAGCAGTTTGCTGCAGCAGCTACTGAGCAGGCCCTAGGGTCTCAAGCTGTCACCTGACAGACCCGAAAGACCACGGAAAGGGCTAGCAACAGAGCTGCTACACAGGGCTGCCAGGCGGGCAGCTAGGTAGACAAGCTGAGTAGATAGGTCAGCAGCGTACGGACGGGCAGGAAAGATTTCGGGCAGACGATCAAGGATCCGGACAGGCAGATCTGGGCATTTCGGGTAGGTTGTAATATTATTGGGCAGGAGAGAGAAAAAGGGCTACAAGCCCTATTTTCTAAAAAAGCCCTAATTGGCAATTTCTTATGTAATGTAGAAAATTGATCTGTTGGTTTTGTGGTTAACCCTATTGGGGTTTGTGGAATTTTTTGAAGAATTTTCAGTCATTTCATTTACGAGATTAGTTACTAATGCTTTTTGGGGTTTTTGTCCTTTAAAGGTTTCCCCAGTGAAAAACTTCTGTGTCCATTGTGTTGATGTGATGAATGTTATTTTACTACACTTGTCATTTGTTTAAAGTTAGTTTGCAAATTTTTTAGGTATTCATGCTAATTCTAAAATTCAACATGGTATCAGAGCTTAGCATGTGAAAACAAAGTAAAGGGACACTGCTGTTGTTTTCCTAGACCTTGGGATAAGATTTGCAGACTTAACATTTTACTAAGTTACAGAGATGGCCACCAATGTTTTCAGACCAAAAGAGAAGCTCTATGGTTCAGCTAACTACAAATCCTGGAAGTCTAGGTTAACAACCATACTAGAAGAGAATGACTTGGATGACATTGTTTTTAATGTCATGGAAGAGCCAACATCTAATGTTGGCAGGCTTGCTTACAAGAGGAAGCAAGGTAAGGCTAGAAGAATCATCTATGATTCTGTCAAGGAAACAGTGATGCCCAACATCACAGCTTTGAAGACCACTAAAGAATGTTTTGATGCTTTGGCCAACCTATATGAAAAGAAGGCTCCCAGTCAGAAGAGAGTCTTGAAGAAGCGGCTACGAACTTTGAAGCTGAACAAAGATGAAAGTATTGGTTCCTTCTTCACAAAGATTGCACAGGTAAGAGATCAACTCATTCCTATTGGTATTATCGTTGATGATGATGACCTTGTGCAAACTGTGGTTGATGGTCTCCCAAGCTCTTGGGAAACCTTCATGGCATCTGTCGGTGGACATGAGAATCAACCAACCTTTGAAAGGCTTTGGCATGATTGCATAGAGGAAGAGGGAAGGACCTCAGGCAAAGTAATCAAGGAAGACAAGCTTGCACTTGTAGCAAAGTCAAAGATGTTTAAGAAGTTTTTATCTCAGCAAAAGAAGGGAAAGAAACCTCAAGGTAAGTTCTTTGACGTGTCAAAAGTGGAATGTTATAATTGCCAAAAGTTTGGACATTTTGCTAAAGACTGCAGGCAAGCCAAGAAGAAGCCTAAGCGAAGGTTTCAAGCATCTGCTGCAGAAGCAAACGAAGAGGCAAAAGCAGAACCAAAGAAGAAGAAGAAAGCCAAGGCTAACAAAGAAGAATTTAGAAGAGAGTACTACTTGGTTTCAGCACTCTCTAGTTCCACCAACTTTGATACTGCTTGGTTGGTGGATAGTGGTGCCTCTAGGCATATGACAGGTGACCGTAGAGCTCTCACTAGTTACAGGAAGAACTTGGAGATGACTCTACTTACAAGATTGAAGGAGTTGGCTCAACCTCACTTCAACTTAACTTAGGTATGGTTCTTCATATTGATGATTCTTATATGTTCCTGGTTTAACAAAGAATCTTCTATTTGTTGTTGGCTTAGAAGACAGGCTACAGAGTCCTTTTCATGGACAAGAAAGTCTTTCTTTGGGCAAAGAATGAAGATATAAGATTAGCAGTACAGATTGGGGCTCGAGAGGAAGGCCTTTACAAGGTTTCCGAAGATCCCACTCATGCTTTGGTACATCACACAATTGATCCATGTGAACTTTGGCATAGAAGGTTTGGACACCTTCACTACACAGCTCTACCTGGATTGCAGAAGATGGTTACAGGTATGTCAGAATTATCTCCAATACATGAAGGAATCTGCAAAGGATGTGCTCTATGTAAGAACACTAAGAAATCCCTTCCCAGAAGCAAGAATAGATCTAAAGGCATTTTGGATTTGATTCATTCTGACATTTGTGGGCCTATGTCTTCACCCTCCTTGAGTGGGTGTTTATATTATGTCTTGTTTATTGATGATCACTCTCGGAAGTCATGGATTTACTTCCTCAAGGCCAAGAGTGAAACCTTTGACAGGTTCAAAGAGTTCAAGACACTGATTGAGAATCAGACTGGCAGACACATCCATATCTTGAGATTAGATAACGGAGGTGAGTATGAATCTAATGAGTTTGATGATTTTTGCCGAGAAGCAAGAATCAAGAAAGAGCTGACAGTACCTTACAACCCTCAGCAGAATGGGGTTGCAGAAAGGAAGAATAAAACGATCTGTGAAGCTGCTAAAGCTATGATCATTGATCTAGATCTTCCTCTATCCTTGTGGGCTGAAGCTATAGGTACCGTTGTGTATATTTAGAACAGAAGCCCTCATGCTATCTTGGGGGAGAAGACTCCAAAAGAAGTCTTCACCAAGAAGAAACCTGCAGTTGACGACATGAGGAGTTTTGGTACTCCTGTGTACGTCCATGTGCCAAAAGAAAAGAGGGCCAAGCTAGAGCCCTCCGGTAAGAAAGGTATATTTGTCGGGTACAGTGATTGCTTGAAGGCTTATCGAGTATATATACTAGGACAAAGGTACATTGATGTCAGCAAAGATGTGATCTTCCACGAGTAAGCTGTGTTTCGTAAAACACTAGAGCTTTCAAAGGAAGATGAAGTTTTTCCACTTGAGTTTCCAGATTCAGAAATTCAGAGGGAGGAAGAGAAATTTGAGGACCAAATTCTAGATGCACCTGAGGACATTGAAAGTCCACCAGAAGAACTACTTGAAGCTCCTCCTTCCAAAAGGAGACCTGCTTGGTACCGAGAGACGGTGCAAGAAGGCGAGAAGCATAAAGCTCCTCCCGAGACTTTCAGAGAAAGCATAAGACCACAGAAGTACTCTAGTCTTATGAGTCAATTTATTAGTGTAGAACCTTCATCATACGAAGAAGCAGCAAGTAAACAGGTATGGGTTGATGCCATGATTGAAGAGTACAAGTCAATTATGAAGAATGATGTTTGGGAAGTTGTTCCTAGACCAACAGGAAAGTCAATTGCGACTTCCAGATGGCTTTATAAGATCAAGCATGCTGTATATGGCAGTGTGGAGAAGTATAAAGCCAGATTCATAGCCCGTGGCTTCACTCAGAAAGAAGGCATTGACTATGATGAGACATTTGCTCCTATTGCTAGGTATACTACCATTAGAACCATCATTTCACTTGCTCCAGTATTCGGATGGAAGTTACATCAGATGGATGTAAAGACAACTTTCTTCAATGGTAAGATTGAGGAAGAAGTTTATATTGAACAACCTGAAGGCTTTGTGACTCATGGGAAGAAGACCCATGCATGCAAACTGAAGAAAGCCTTGTATGGACTGAAATAGGCTCCAAGAGTCTAGTATGCCAAGATGGATGGATTTCTCCATAGCTTGGGGTTTTCCAAAAGTACAGTTGATTCTAACTTGTACTTTAAGGTTGTTCATAATCATGTCTTGATACTTGTTCTATATGTAGATGACTTGTTTCTTACAGGTGATGAACAATTGATAGATCAGTGTAAGAGGGAGCTTACTTCCGAATTCGAGATGAAAGATCTCAGATTGATGCATTACTTCCTTGGCTTAGAAGTCTGGCAAAAGCCAAGTGAGATCTTCCTGACACAAGGAAAGTATGCAGTGGATATCTTGCAGAGATGACTACCAACTTGACAAGTTGCAGGACTCGGCCACCAGTTCACAGAGTGTGGACTCAACTCTATACAGACAGCTTATTGGTTCCTTGATGTATCTCGTGCATACGAGACCAGACATCTATTACACAGTGAATGCACTAAGTCAGTTCATGTCCAATCCGAAGCACATACACTTGGTAGCCGCCAAACATGTACTCAAATATGTGCGAGGTACTATCACTTATGGGCTCAGGTATACTTCTAGTAATGGAGTATTGTTATCTAGATATTCAAATTCAGATTGGACTAGCAGTGCAGTTGTCAAAAAAAGTACCTCTGGTTATTGCTTCAGTATGGGATCAGCAATGATCTCTTGGTCCATCAGGAAGCAAGGTTCCATAGCTCAGAGTACAGTTGAGGCAGAGTATATTGCTGCAAGTGATGTTTGCAAGGAAGCAGTTTGGATAAGAAAACTAATATTTGATCTGTTCGGAGGTAAGCTTGACTCAACGATCATCCATTGCGATAATCAGAGTTGCATAAAGCTTTCAAAGAACCCAGTGTTTCATGATAGATCGAAACTCATTGAAATGAGGTATCATTTCATCAGAGACCTAATGCAGAGAGGTGCTCTGAAGTTGCAGTACATTCGTACGGATGAATAGATTGCAGATATCTTGACCAAGCCCCTGTCAGCATCAAAGTTCGTGTACTTTCGTGACAAGCTTGGTATGGCAGAGAATGCATCTCTCACTGAGATGGAGTGTTGATTTTTCTGAGCAACATCAAGAGCCATTCTCTTAGGAGAATGGGGACACCTGGTCCGGGACCACGGTGTGGACTCAACCCAGTGTTGAGTGACCATTCTGTTGAATGGTAGATATCTGGTCCTTGACCATGATATGGACCCAACTCTTCCCTGGGTCTACTCAACCCAGTGTTGAGTGACCATTTTGTTGAATGGTAGACATCTGGTCCGGGACCACGATGTGGACCAGTTTAATACTGGTAGACTCAGCTTAGTTCTGAGTAGCCATTCTCTTGGAGAATGGAGGCGCTTGGTCTGTTACCAAGTATTTGACCTAGGGTCAAATTATGCAGCCTAATGCTAAGGCACCTGGTCTGTTACCAAGAAGGCACTATAAGCCCTAGACTTGGTCTAGGCATGTGTGACACTCTGACCCTTGATCTACGGGCTTTTCATTCTTCTCCAAGGCTTAGCTACCCTTGGTTAAGATACCCTAGTACCTAATTTTGGTGTCACACAGATTGTGAGATAAAAGCATTAGTAACTCTCTTGGTTTATGATGATGTACTTTGAATGGAATTAAAAGACCACGGGTAATGACCACAAGGGCACTTGGAAAAACGGTAAAAGCAAAAGTAAAAAATACATGAAGACTTTTGGACCACAGGTGAAAGTAAAAAATACATAAGGACTTTTGGTAAAAGTCAAAAATACATAAAGGACCTCTTAGACTACAGAAAGGTTAAAAGGTAAAAGTGAAAATTAGAAAAGAATATAATAATATTCTTTTGTTCTTTCTAATTTTGGTCCACTTACAGGTGACTCAAGAATATAAAATAAGATCAAGCCAATTCATTATCACACACACTTGATCTCACAGGTACAATTGTTCCATGAGAAGATCTTACAGGTTTGAAGAAGAAGTTTATGATTGTGCCCTAGCATGGATGATTCTAGCTAGGGAATCATCATCTATTGAAGACAAAACCCTAAGCTAAGGGTTCCCTCTAGTTTTCTGTATTAAAGGTTTTTCCAAACCCTCCTTTTCAGATCTGGGCAGCCACCATCAGATCTAGGCAGCCACCAACAGATCCGGCAGATCTACTCGGACAGTCCACTCCTCTTCACGGG
Source organism: Pseudotsuga menziesii (assembly GCA_001517045.1). Lineage (NCBI taxonomy): Eukaryota > Viridiplantae > Streptophyta > Pinopsida > Pinales > Pinaceae > Pseudotsuga > Pseudotsuga menziesii. Next base: position 425,063 of record LPNX010533859.1, on the reverse strand, counting down.
ATTCCCTTGCCTTCTCTTTGGGCAGCTAGCCAACCCTCGAGTAGCATACCCCTGAGGGTTTGGCTGCTTGCCAACCCTCAGGCAGCCTCCAGGGCAACCCGTGAGGGTTGCAGGCTGCCAGCAGTCTGCTGAGCAAACCCTAGGGACTCGGGCTGTCAGCTGATAGACCCAGAAGACCAAGGGCAGCAGCAGAGCTGCTACATAGGGCAGTCGGGTAGGCAGGCTGGGCAAACAGGTATAGACGGGGATGAAAGATTTCGGGCAGACAGTCAAGGATTCGGGCAGGTGTATGGACAGGCAGATCTGGGCATTTCGGGCAGGCTGTAATATTTATTGGGCCGGAGAGGAAAAGGGCTACAAGCCCTATTTTCTGAAAAAGCCCTAATTGGGCATTTCTTATGTAATCTGGAAAATTGATCTACTGGTTTTGTGGTTAACCCTATCGGGGTTTGTGGAACTTTTTGAAGAATTTTCAGTCATCTCATTTACGAGATGAGTTACTAATGCTTTTTGGGGGTTTTGTCCTTTAAAGGTTTTCCCCAGTGAAAAATTATTGTGTCCATTGTGTTGATGTGATGAATGTTATTTTACTGCACCTGTCATTTGTTTAAAGTTAGTCTGCAAATTTTTCAAGTATTCATGCTAATGCTAAAATTCAACATTCTCTCCCCGAGTCACCACATTTCAGTTTCATCAAGTTTCAAGTTTCAGTGTTTTGTGTTTGGCATTTCCATACCATGTCTAGAAAGTGGACAAATGTCAACTGATGAATGGACACTGGAATGATTTGAATCTAAAATGAATTTGAATCATCGTTGGTTTACATTAATTTCGGTTCTTTTCTTTTCCATGCATTATATATAAAATTTGTTATAGTTACCCCTGATGTACCCATCCCTGTTTCAAAAAGTGTTCTACCTGCACCCATTCCCAAGTACCCATACCCTGGCAACTTCAGTGTGAAGCTATGCGTGTCTGCGCATTCATTACTTCTATTCAAATGCTCAGCAGTAGACGGCCCATGCTTGATTTCTTCTTTATATGCAGATTAACATAATACAGTGAAGTCATGTGACTGATTCTGCTCTTATTGCACATTTTCCAAACTCTCTTCCCGTGCTTACTAGAATACTGCAATCTTCTAGAGACTATATATAATTTGAGTTATATGGAACACAAATGAAAATGGTTGTCTCTGTATGCTTGAAGAGTAAATGCATGCAGATGGTTATTCATCATTCTTTTCTACTTTTAGAGCTGAGAAAATATTTGTCTTGGCAGAGGTACAGCAGTGGTAAGACCAGCTGCAAAGAAGCAAACCACAGAGGAATCAGATACATCTTGCTTGGTAATTGATTCAGACACAAATTTTGAGCAAGCACCAAGGGCCCAAAGAATGGTTAAAGGAAAGACAAGATATATAGTTCGACGATTAATTCGGGTGCTTGGCCATGTTGCAGTCCTAGCTGCTTTCAACGTTCCTCTCTATATCATGTTGTTGTTCAAGGACTGGACATGATTTGTGAAAGAATTGCAAGGTAAGAAACAATCTTCTTGTTAATAGAGCTGAGCAAAAGTTTGATCTTTTCATAGTTACTTATGAAATGAAATTTGTTATTTTTTCCTGTATAGTTTTGAAGGAAACATTAAGCATAGTGCATCAGCAAAGCTATCCTTCCTTTGTGTTGCAGATGCATTTGATATTCAAGTGCCTGGACGTGTCTGATGCCATTATTTATGTAATATATCAAACTTTGACATTCAATTTTGTGCAGTATTCTGATCTGAAATTATCAACTATTGCAGAAGAAGAGAGGCTTTATCTTGTGGCCAAGTGACATTATTAAAAACTTCTCTTTCTTGCCTATATACATTTTGGCCAGTAAATAATTTTATTATTCAGCTCCAAATGCAAAATTTCAAATATGGAGGATATGTATTGTTGAGATGTTTTAAATTTTAATACATTCAATAGCTCTCTGAAGTTGAAAGGAGATATACTTCCACAGCAATGCATTTCATAGACCTTGACCAAACAACAGGAAGAGAATGTCCTTGATATTTTTTTCATCCATTGCTTACCTTAGAGATCAGTTTTGTATTGCCTTGTGCTGTTTAGTTAAATGCCGGCAAAAGCCATTGCAATCGAAACGCAGTTTCAATTGAATTGAATTTATAAAATTTTGGGTATGAAAGTGAATTTCAATTGTGAATGATTCTTCATTTTCCATATAAAAAAGTTCTGTTCACACACACAAGTATGCACATCAATTACTCAACCTTGTACCACATACAGCCTAACAAGTTTGTCTTATATCAGTTTTGCATGTGCACTATTTAAGGGAATATCATCCAAGATAATGCGTTGTTTCCCCAGTGAGAGATACATGTTTCATGTCCCTGTGGAAGTGTGGCAAAAATTTATTGTTGCAGTTCATTATCTCAACACACTTGACACCACTGGACATGAGATTCACGAATATGGATACTAACAAAAGAGGGATACATTTTTAGTGGAAAATTATGCAAGTAATAAGCTGAGTATTTTTTAACAACGAAAACATATAGATGAAATGCATGCACTACTGCAACCAACAAGATTCGCTTACTCTATAAGAGAATATTGTTTATATATCATTTTGGCATGTACATTGACCATTAGACAAGTATTCTGAGTGGGTGCCATTTGGGAAAGGTATTCAAGATTTATGTTATTACTTGAAAGAAGTCTAAAGTAGATATGTTTGTGGTGATCATCTCTAGATATTTCATTGTTTATAATGACAACATAAACGTGAGTTTCACAATAAGTATAAAGTGGCCATATCTAGTTCCAATTGAGGCAAGCCTTGTTGTAATTTGAGAGGCATAAAATGGAGTTCTAAACAAGACTATGCCGTCCAAATCGACTTCATAGAGAGGAGAGGAGATGAGATGATATTTTAAAGTCATATGAACTATTATAGGACACCAAACGTGCCAACCTTGAAACCATTGTTAGCATGATAAGACCACATTTAATGGGTTGGATTATGTTATGGTTTTAGTATTAAAATTGTGCCAAAAGGTGTTTTTCATCTTGAACAATTTACCATTTTTCCAATAAGGTTCTAAATGGAATGCTTGATAAGATCCGTATGTTATTTTTGGAAGATAGAATTCAAATGGGGAATATTTTTGGCCAAAGAAGGGGATATAAGAGTTATGAACTATGATAGATCAATCCCTAAAGGCCATACAACACACCTTTATAGAGCTAGAAGATGAGATGTTTGTAGAAAATTAGGGCACAAACATTTACATAGACAATGGTGGAGAGAGAATACATAAATGACTTAAGATTGACATGACACATTTCTAAGGCACTATAATCTCCATGCATGGCATTTATGGCACCCCTAGTTAGGCGATGCAACCACTTAATCGATAACATCTAAAGACTAAATATTGCATTGGTCACAAGTCACTTGGACATAAATTGACAATTATTAATGAGTCCTAACATGAATGAGTATTACCACTTTAACAATCCCCTTTACATGAAATAACACTTTTCATTTTTACTCCCTTGATACAAAAGTTGAAAAAATTATAACTCAATGATTGTACACCCTATTGATGTGACGATTTCATATCAGTCAATGACTATACATCAAGTCACCTACATAACTATATGTGGTGCTCATAAGTTTTCTAGAAGATCCATCAAGATACGACATGTTTGCAATACAACAACTACGCTTTGTCCAAAACCCATCATTAGTTCTCCATTTGGTTGTCATAACCCTCGTGTTGAAAGTACAATTCACCTAGACAGTTGTCCATAATAAGCATCCCCCCTGCCTAGAGACTTCCCTTATAGGAAACAATTGTTGGACAAACAAAGCACATTGAGAGGGGGGCTGAACATTGTGTATAGCTTTTGTTACTTTTTCAACGTTAACAATCATCAGCGACTCATTCATAATTATGCAAAGTGTGTTATTATCATTATACATATCATCACATCATCATCACATAAGATGCATAACAAAAAACAATACACAACATTTTTATGTGGAAACCCAAGTCATGGGGGAAAAACCACATAAGCCTTATAATAATAGTTTCCAGCAACAACTAGAAGGAGGCAACAACCTTCTTATTACAATGACTTCAATTCTCCAGTTACAACTAGAAGGAGGCTACAACCCCTTGATTTACAGGCGACAACCTTAAGGAATCTCTAACTCCCTAGTTCTTCGGCTGCAACCGGAAGGAGGCTACAACCCCCTTTCCTTGCCCCGTCCTGTCATCTTGATATGAAGATAGAAATTGATGAACCATGACTGCACCGATCATGTGGACCTGTTAATCAACACCTGTACTACACTGCACAACCACTGCCACTACTAACCACTGCTCATCATCTACTCACTACTCATCAACTGATCAATGTCCACTGTATCACACTGCTCATCAACCTGTACAATCAATACGTTGCTCACATCAACCGACTCAGTCAATCTGAGTCTAACCAACTCTACACCAAACTCAGTCCACCTAAGTCAAACCAACTGCTCATACAACTCAGCCAGGCTGAGTCAGACCAACTATACATAAGGCAACTTGTGTCAATCATGTTCAATTGAACCAACATGTGCCAAATCAATCATATACTTGTGTTAATCTAATCAAGTGCTCTGACAGTCAACCAACCCTTCTTATTTGGCCTAGTTCATCAAGTAAGCAACACATTTGAGCAACCAAGAGACTTCACATACAATCAACCAAACTTTGTCCAATCACCCTCAACTCAATGACACCACAACCAACCTCAATCACAGTCAAGGAATATTTGACAGTTAAACATGATATACCTAAACCAACTAACCTCGACCAAGAAGATAACAGACTTAACCAAGTATGTCAAACTCAGCCAATCTCATAAAACTCTTAGACAAAAGGATTTTTCTCTCCACTCAAATCAAGTCAACAAATCAGTCAAATATTAAGCAAATAGTCACTTACAATGCTGACAAATGTTGTCATTAACAGTCAATAACAGTCCAACTCCACTTAGGTCAAAGACACAATGATCAACACTAGTCAAACTAGTTTTCAAAGAAAACACTTAGGTTGATCAAATAAATCACTTGCAAGATCTATTACTTACATGTCAACTTCTTATTCAATACTACATTATACAACAGTCAAGATAAACACCAAAATCTATGCCAACAATATCCAAGATAATCATCAAGATCTATATCAAGATCACATCAACATATATTCCAAGATAACCATCACCATAGCCTCCATAACATATTCAATGACTTCAAGATATATACCAATATATAGGCTCACATACTAAGATCAAAGATGAACTCTATCCATGAGAGACATGTGTCATCACAAGAGAAACCCTTAAGCATGAACCATACCTTTTTGAAGATCAAAAGATGAAGAAACATTAGACAAACCAAAAGAAACTCTATATCATGTCATCACATAGCTCTCGCATCAAGCTTTCCAACAAGCTAAGAATTTTGTAATTTCGATTTTGTATGAGAAAGTTATGCCAATTTTAGTGAATCTTTTCAATCCTCAAAGATGCCCAAAAACTTTTCCTTCACAAAGTTTCGCACTTTTATCCCAAAGTTGCGAAATACCAAAGAGAGACTTGTTTGATGAACAAATGAAATGTTTGATATTCTATTTATATAGGGCGTGGAGAAAATTTAGTACCTCAAACTGGGCTGACATGCAATAAAAAATTACAAATAATTAAATTCTCTTTTGTTTGACCCAAAAAGGTGGGCTACACCAACTTCCAAATTTCATGTCTCTTCAACCGTAAGGAGTTAGAAGATGCACCAAATATCAACGGAAATGGATTGACAGTGACTATCTCCCTATGATGGGTTTATTTGCAAATTATTGGTATAATACCTTTAAATTCTTCAGTTTGTTCAAGACTTCAAAGGTTAAAGGTGCCAAAGACCATGTTACCTTATGCATAAGTTCCATGGTCAAAGACTTCAATGGACATCATCAAAGAAATGAGGGATTCGATGCTCTTCACATCAACAAGCAGGAGGGCTCCACCATATACTCATCATATCAAGGCATCAAGGACCCCAACACCACCAATCTCCATATATATCTTCAAGAATATCATCACCATATGCAAGGTCTCCATATCATTAAGAACATATCCAATGGTTCCACTATATATCTTCATCACAATAAGAGTACCAACACCCCAAAAGAGGGGTACAAAGACCTCACCATGAGTCTGCAACACCTTATGGGCTTCATATGCACGATCACCCAATGACCATATAGTGCCCAAGGGCCATCAAAGCACCATATGTGTCGGTTCAAGACCCCAACTTCCAAGGACACCAAGGACCCCAAAAGAATGGGTTTCAACATACCACCATAAGTGTGGTTTCCAAGACCCAAGTCTCCACATGCAAGAGGATCAAGATCTAAGCTTGTGGACTCAAGGACCCCACAATAACTCAACAACCTCAATACCATCCAATGAAAGCAATGGGCTCCAACATCAACACGTCAAGGGACTTACACACATGAGCCACATTATCCATCCAACAACCAATCAAGAGACCAAAACAAGTACAAGCATAACAAGTAGCACAAAGACTAGTAACCAAAGATCAACGAGGATCATGGAACTCGATAATGGACTCAAATGGGACCAAGATACAACTTAGGGTCACTTGACCAAGCCAATGGGTAACCAGGGCTTTTGACATTGTTCCAAGGCCTCCAAGGGCTTCAAGCTTGGGATTGGACAAGGTCAAAATGGCTCCTCTGACACAGACAACCACAAACTAAACACTAACGCTCATGGGCTCCACAAGGGGCACCAAGGACTCAACAGTTGGCATCAATGACAACTTAATCAACAACAATAAATAATACACCATTTGTATTCCTTGTTTGTTGTGAACATTTTGTTCTTTGAATTACTTGACAAATAGGGAGGGGAACATATTTTATTTGTTGTTTGAGAGGTAGTGCGTGAAAGTACAAGACATACCCAATAGTATGGATATGAATTGCTAGAAAAAGTTAGTGTGTTTTGTCTCTTATATGATATGGAAAAAAAACACAATCAAAACCCATCATTATTGCTACCTTTGGTTGTCATTACACTCACATTGAAGCTATAGTTCACCTAGATTTTGGTCCATATTGAGCATCTCCCCTACCTAGAGACTTCCCTAATAGGAAACCGATTAATGATACACCCTTTTTATTTTTTGTTCCATTGAAGTAAACATTGTGTTCTTTGTGTTGCTCCATTGATAGGAAGAGGAACAAAATTTCTATATTGTGGGAGAGGTAGTGTGTGAAACTACATAATATTGTGAATAAGAATTGCTAGAAAAAGGGAAAGTGGGTTTTGGCTCTTATTTTGTAAGAAAAGAAAGCACAACTCTAATTCATAATCGTTTTCTTTCTTTCCATTGTTCTATATAGAAATATGTGTTTCTTTGTGTACCCTACTATAGTTATAGTAGACCAAATCATTCTATTAAATTTTGAATTGTTATCGCTTAGCTAACTAGTTCAATGGAACCAAATATGCTCCTCCCCTGAACACTCATGGGACATGTTCATTATGCGGAATACCTTGAGGAGATTTCCATTGATGTGACTCAACAAGATTCATTGAGTAGGGACATTCCAACCAGAGATAATCAGTTAGATCCATACTGTGTCAAGCTTGATTGGCACCCATCTCTTCGGATAGGTTAGATTGGTACCAAATCTTCTCCCACAAACCTCAAAATCGAAGCACTCCCAATCTTGATTAGATCCATATGACTAACAAACTTATCTCCTTCTAATGAGTCATAAGGACAACTATGATGTCTAGAGATATTTCCTCCCTTCACATCCAAGAGGTCTCTCTCTTGAGATGGCCATCTTTCTTTCCTACTATAATGTCTTATATATAGTTTGCTTCTATATGATCACATTATGACACAAGGATTCCATAGGTTATGTTATGGTTTCTCCAACCCTAGATGGTTCCCTCTAGCAAAATTTGGCTCTTGCTAATCTAGGTTTCAACATTTAAGTAATACTAAGCCCCTAATTTTGAAAGTTAGCCGTCATTTTACTCGGGTAGCATTCATAATCCATAATTCAAGAAACTTCATTCAAATCTATGTAAAAACAAAGCACCACCGTGTTATGCTTGAAAGTATATTGAAACTACACCTACAAAACGACTTAGGTCGCCCATCTCCTTTTCTTCTTGATTTTGGATAGCATTGGCCTAAGTGATCTCTTCAAGTTCTAGTGTTTTTTTAACGAGGTCACATCCTTATTGCTCCCCATGTGAGGCCATTATCGTTATTTTCCTTGCTAAGAGTTGAGTTCAAAGACTTTACAAATCATCATTTCCTTGTTAGCTACATGATTGCTTCCTTGTCCCATTTAGACAATAGTTGGGAAATTATCCAATGAGGATTTCTCCCACTTTCCACTTGATTTAAAAAATAAAATAAAAAAGTGTCAAAAGAGATAAAGAAAGAAAAAAAAAACTACATAAAGGAGCATTCAAATTAAAGTTTGACTACTAGTCAACGCCACCTTTGAATTATGAATTTGTTCAATTAATCTGACTTCACTATCTCTTCATTTAAAGAGCTCTAGTTAGAATGGGTAAGTTTCCAACTCCAATAAGGAAAGGGAATTGAGTGTTTACCATCATGTTCTCCAATTTTACCAATCTCATTAATTATTGAGAAAAGGAATTGGTCATTCAACACATCATTTACCATGTTTACTTGTTGGCTTACGTTTTCCATTAAACCAAAAGGATGACATGTTAGTTTCTGATAGAACCGCCAAAGTCAACAGATCCACAGGAGGTTGTTAAACTATGTCACAATTCTTAAAGGAGGTGTTGACCACCAAGTCAACTACCCCCCCCCCCTTAGCATTCACTGAAGTACTGAACATCGACCAAGTGAACTTGAACCCATGACTTTTTAGCTCTGATATGAATTGTTGGCCCATGTTTTTCGTTAAACCAAAAGGATGACCTGTTAGTTTATGATACAATTTCTAGAGTGAACGGATCCACAAGAGGCTATTAAACCATGCCACGAGTCCCAAAGGAGGTGTTGGACACCAAGTCAAATTACCAACCCAAGAAGGCATATCCCATGGAGTACATGAAATAGCAGGTGTTGGGGGTTGTTAACTAGCAATAAGCATTCTCTAATTGGAATAAGTGACTATAAAATGACATCTAAAGGATTGTTAAAATTTGACAAAACTCAGATTTTTGTCCCACAAAACAGACATAGAGAATTTTGTCAAACACTTCACATTTCTCTGATATTAACCTCTACAACAGTCAATAAACATAGACACTTATCCAACATTAATTTAGAGATATTGTTGGTGAATATACTACTTATGAAGTACACTTAGTAGTGGAGAAACTTCATTAATAATAGACTGTAAAAAAATGTCAAACACATATATTTTTTGTCCAAAGATGTTGTCAAGAGGAATTTCTCTTTATGGAGCAACAAACTTAGGAGTATACAACAACAATCAAGTACAATAAAAAATACATAGTACAATACAGTGATAGTACTAGAATTCTTAGCCAAGATTTCATGTTGAAAATTGTGAGACAATAACCTTGGAATTTGTTCCCTTAGGCATTCCAAAACTGTATGAAACATCAAAAATATTCATAGAAGAATCTTACTTGAAAATCATGCCCAGCCTATTTTACAGTACGAACTTCACATAGCTTCCTTTAGGTTTCCTTGAAAGTCGAGTCACTTGCTCATCTCTTTCAATGCAACTACACACAACAATATGACCTCTCCAAGTTAGTTGTACGGTTTTCAACATTTAATGATTGAACAATACATAGGGAATCGTGTCCACATTGGAAAATGCATCCACCCTTGAGATTCATGCCCCCTCCTTGGAACTCGGGCCTTCTTCTTGGGATATGTGCTTCCATCCTGTTAGTTGTTTTTAGATCTTATTAGCTTAGTTAGGATCTTTATCTGAAAGAATAACAAGTGCAACAATATGCATAAGATAGGACAAATACACAAGAAACAAATATTTTCACCGGGGAAACCATAAAGGAGAAAACCTCGCAAACTTCCTCATAATAGTACAGTCACAAATATTGTGTCATAAGATGATCAATCCCATTAATAAGAAGTCTCCAGTAGCTTTCTATCTCTCCTCCTTGTATCACTCTCTCTCACATGCGAACTTGAGTGAGTGTGAGATGTGTATAAATGAGGGAGGGAGCGTCCCTATTATACTAATCAAGTGACTAACCTATTACATAATTGGGGCCAATCTCTTACTCTAACAAGGTCGGCTTCTCCTAGAGAGACTCCAAAAATACATTACATGATGTTTCACTAGGGACTATTGCCCCAACTTACAACATAGGTTGTACCTCAAGGTATATACACAATAATGAAATCCCGAAAGGAGGTAAACACATCTCTGATGGGGGTACAACAACATACAATGATAACATACATCCGAAATATCTTTCGAAGTTACAAATACATCAACACTCCCTCTTAATTAGGAAGGTATTCTCTCTCTTCCACAGTCATCAACACACCTGGTCCAGTCATCATCACTGAGTCATCATCATAGCTGATGCCATCATCTTCTTCTTATCGATCATCAAATGATACTATCTGTCATCAGAAGTTTCTATAAAGCCAACCCTTTTTCATGTTGGGTGTAGATCTAGTCCTCATCCAAGTCTTCATCACATCTGCGAGTAAGCCATCGCGTAGGAACAATACAAGACCTTCTTTACATTGCCACGAAAATAACCTGTGTCTCCTACCTTTATCTCGTCATATCTAGATCATCTCTTTTGTCCTGCACAAAAAAATAAAACACACAGAGCACATCCCAGATGCAAACCACCAGCGTTCTCTCACTATAGTAGTATGCTAGGGTATTTCACGTCATTAAGACAATATGTAACATCCACTATGCAAGAATCACCTAGGAGCACACCAAGTGCATTACGTCTCTCCATAGTCAACCTGCATTCTACCATCGTAGAAGAACTTCCTAGGTGCACCTCAAGTGCTTTGTGACCTTATCATCTCCAACATGGGAACACACACACACACACACACACATATATGTAAGGACTGATTATGGCCGAACAACCTGCTACACCAGGGATTTTACATTCCAGGTTAACCTCAAGGACTTATTACATCTGAACAACCTGCGTCCAGGATATTTTTCGTTCAGACAACCTTCAGGGCTTATTACATCTGAGTAACCTGTGTACCACCCCAGGGATTTTTTTACACTCGAACAACCCACGGGACTTATTACATCTAAATAACCTGCGTACCACGCCAAGGCTCATATTTACATTCGGATAACCTGTCTCCGGACTGATTACGTCTAAGTAACATGCATATCATGCCAGGAATGATATTTACACTTAGACAACCTACATGATTGATTACGTCCGAGCAATCTGCTACACTAGGGTCTTTTTTTTCGCTCGGACAACCTGTCTCATTTCCCATGTGAGATATCATGCATATGTGTCTTCTAATCTCGTGATATTTCTAGCATAGAAACATATCAAGACTGATAACATCTAAGGATAACCTGCGAGCTTCGCCAAGACTTATCACATCCAAGGAAAACCTACAAGAATGATTACATCTTAGCAACCTACAATCTTCACCAGGATTTTACGCTCATACAACTTGTCTCTCTAGCTATGCTAGAATTCATCGCTCCCTCTTTTGAGGGGTATCATTTTGGATCACACCAAGTCTTTCTCTTAAGCAATCGAACTTCACTCTGGCTAGAGGCTTGGTAAACACATCGGCTATTTTTCCACCCGTTTCCATGTACTGGAGCTTCATTGTTCCTTTCTGCACCATATCCCTAATATAGTGGAATTTTATCTCCGACATATTCACGTAACTTTGATTGTCGCAGAAGATACAAGTCACATCTAACTAGAGATCAAACAAGTCAGATGGTAGATTCCACAACCACACTGCCTCGCAACTAGCTGAGCAAGCGGCAACATGCTTTGCCTTGGTTGTACTCAGCACCACGCATGACTGCTTCCTGCTAAATTAGGAGATCATGCCAGATACCAAACTGAAGCAAAAACACGAATTGCTCTTCTTATCAATGGTGCTACCTACCCAATCCGAATCAACATAACCATGTAGGTTAATCTTCTGATTCACATCATACTTGATCCCATAATCCATTGTACCTTTTAGGTACCTCAATACATGCTTTGCAACTATCAGGTGAACATGTCTCGTATCCATTAGGAACTGGATCAGGGTGTTCACAACAAAGCATATGCCGGGTCTCGTATTCGTTAGATACATCAATGATCCAATCATCTGACGATACATTGTGGCATCAACCGAATATGTTGAAGCATCACACAGAAGATTCAAGTTTGATGCCATATGTGTGGCTATCACCTTGCAGCCCAACATTCTAAATCTCTTCAGAATATCCATTGTATACGTTCCTTGACTAAGGAAAATCCCATCTGCACTCTGCCACACCTCCATGCCATAAGAAGTAGTGCATCATCCCTAGGTCTTTCATATTGAACTCGGTAGCAAGTCTCCTCCTTGCATCTTTAATAAGTTCATCCTTTCCTGTAAGAAACAAGTCATTGACATATAGCAGGAGAATCATTGGTCTTTCGCCTTCAACCTTGAAGTAAAGGTTGGAATCCTCTTTACTCTTGGTAAATCGTTGGCTCATCAGGAAGCTATCCATCCTATTGTACCATGTCCCCGATGCTTGTTTCAATCCATAGAAGGCATTCTTCAATTTGCACACATGAGTTAGCATGTCATGTTTCTCGAATCCCAGTGGTTGTTCCATGTACACTTCTTCCTTGACTACACCATTCAAGAATGTTTCCTTGACATCCATCTGGTGTATCTTCCATTTCATAACTACAGCCAATGCAAGTATGGTCCTAATGGAAGTGTACCTCGCCACGGGTGAAAATGTCTCTTCATAGTATATGCCTTCTTTTTGTGAGAAGCCTTGTGCTATGATTCTTGCCTTGTATTTATTGATGTTTCCATCTGCAGTATGCTTGATCTTATATATCCACTTTGAAGTCACAATAGAATTCTTTTTCGGTCTCAGAACAATATCCCAAACATCATTCTTCATGATCGACCGATACTTCTCGATAACGGAATCCTTCCATTCTTTCTTTTTTGTAGCCTCTTCATAGGTGGAAGGTTCCTTGTCAATAATTTCACACAACAAGGCCACATAGTTGTTGTAAGGCTTTGGACTTTTCCTTTCTCTATGAATTCCTTATGGAGTGCCATACCTTTCTGCTTCTTGTATGAGCTCTCGTTCCCATGCTAGTTTCCTCTTGTGGAAGTCCTTCTCAAGAAGTGTCTCTACCGGCTCTTGTGGTTCTGCCATGTCATGATCTACATGGTCTTCTGGAATTGTTTATCCAATTTCCATATCTTGGACTCTCGTTTCTTTAGGTTCCTCGACCTCTTGAATAGGTGACCTCCTTGATCTGAAGTATGTCGAGTCTTCATCAAATATTACATCTCTGATGATGTCAATCTTCTTGACTCCTAGGAAGTATATTCAGAAGGCCTTTGATGTATCATTGTATCCTACGAATATACCCTTCCTCCCAGAAGGATCGAGCTTGGTCCTCTTCTCCTTTGGGATGTGTATGTACACCAGGAAACCAAATATTATAAGAAGGATGACTTCTAGTTTCTCACCAGAGAAATCCTCTTCCGAAGTTTAGTTGTCAAGTACTTGGTGAGGAGTATGGTTCTGTACATACACAGTTGTCCTTGTTGCTTCCACCCAAACGTGCATAGGAAGAACCTGGTCATGTAGCATTGCTTTCGTTGCTTCCATTATGGTTCGGTTCTTTTGTTCTGTAACCCCATTCTTTTGAGGATTATATGGAGTGCTCAAATCCCTCTTAATCCCAGACTCTCTACAGAGTTCCTTAAATTCTTCCGAAGTGAATTCTCCGCCATTGTATGAACGCAAAGTCTTTATCTTCCTTTCAGTTTGGTTCTTGACCAGGGATTTATATTCCTTGAACTTACTGAATACTTCATTTTTCCCTGTCAAGAAATATATCCAAGTCTTACGTGAGAAAACATCTATAAAGGAAACATGGTACACATACCCGCTTAATGAGCTAGAAGACATGGGTCCACATACATCTGAGTGTATTATCTCCAGTATTCTTTTATCCTTGATTTCACTACTAGGAAATGTCTTCTTTTCATTCTTTCATTGTGCACATCCTTTGCAAATTCCTTCATGCTTTTCTCGGATCTCTAGAAGTTCAGAGACTACTTTTATTTCTATCAGTAGTGCTATGTACTGCACATGTGCAAGCCTTCGATACCATAGTTCACTTGGTTCTATTGACTCATGAACCAATGCTTGTTCAAGATGTCTTTTTAGTTTGTACAAGCCATCGTCTTCTTCTCCAATCATTGTTGCATCATCTATTGTCTTTCCTTTAGGCCACATTATAACATAGCCATCGACAAATGCAACTCTTATTCCCTTTGCATATAGTGCAAAGAAGGAGAGAAGATTCTTCTTCAATCCTGGAACATATAACACTTCCTTCATCTTTAAATATTTCCTGGAGTCTGGTTTGTATGAAGCTTCTCCACTTCCTTTTATGGTGTATTGATAATCATCCCCAAGATTCACCTTGTGAGGTGACTCATACTCAGACATATTGATGAATGATTCCTTGTATCCCGTCATGTGTTTGGATGCCCCACTATCCACAAGTCAATCATTGGTTTTCATGTGATATAGTGTTCGTAAGTGCTGATATTATCACATACTCTTCATCTAAATCATACTTCTCTCTTTTGAATCTTTTGTTTGTTGGTTCATCATCTTTGACAACATGAGCATGGTGTCTCTTTTTCATTATGGGATAGTCTCTTGCAAATTGTCCCTTTTCATCACAAGTATAACATCAAACATTGGAAGGATCTCTCTTGGTATTCTTTTGTTTCTTGTCCTTGTTGTGATGATGGTTCTCCTTGCTCTACCTCTTCTTGTAGTTCTTCCTGGTGTGAACTGTGAGAGCTTGATCTTCAGTTGCTTCGATCTTCTCTTCTCTTGTTACAAGTCGAGCTTCTTCTTGTGTGCATTCTTCTCGGAGTTTGTTGAAAGAGATCAGCTTCCTTCTTGCACATACTCCTTGAATGAATGAGTCCCATGATCTAGGGAGACCATTCAAGGTAGTCATCACAATTTCTCCTTCTTCGACATTCTCTTCAACTGCTTCAAGTTGTTCTTTGATTTGAGCAACCCTTGTGAAGTAAGCATGTATAGTCTCTAAGTTATGTATCTTCACATTCTTCAACTGGTTCCTCAAAGTCATCTTCCACTTGATGTTCTTTCCTTCGAACATCTTTGTCAAAGCATCAAATACTTCCTTTGGTGTCTTGAATGATGACACATGGGGGATGAGGTGATCCTTGATTGAATCTGCGATGATTCTCTTGGATTTAACCAAGTTCTTCGTATGAGTAGCCTTAGTGTCATCTCCCTCTAGTTCTAGAACTTCTCCATTGATGTATTGATCCAAATCATTTTCTTCAAGGATCGGGGAGATTATGTACTTCCATGCTCAGAAGTTATCATCCCCTCCAAGCTTGTCCTCACGTTGAGTATGGTGAGTCATCTTTTCAAATGAGAACCTCAAATGGAAATATCAAATATTTAGATCTTACCGATTTGAGGTGTCTGACCTAGTTCTGGGCCTGGATGACCTAGGGTTTGTTAGAGAAACCCTAATTTTCCAAACTTGGGGTGTGGGAATTATGTTTATATAGAAAGATGTTCCTCCTTGAGGCGAGTTGCTTAGCAGGGTCCCTTTCTAAAGATTGAGCTGGGAAGCCCCTGAAACTTGATGCCCTAGTTTCTCTCGGCACCAGTGCCAAGGTCAAATTGAAACTTATTCAAATCTGAAATTGCTTCCACCAAAAGATGTTCCCCATTGAGGTGAGTTATCCTAGCCCTCTTTCCTTGATGATCTGTGGAGAGAAGACCTTGAACTAGGAAGCCCTAGTTTTTTTTGTTGCACAATGCCTTCTTTAAGAGAGGCTCTGATACCATGTTAGCTTTTCTTAGATCTTATTAATTATCTTAGTTATGATTATTATCTGAAAGAATAACAAGTAAAACAATATGCATAAGATAAAACATATACACAAGACACAAAGATTTTCTCCGTGGAAACCATAAAGGAGAAAACCCCACAAAATTCCTGATAATAGTACAGTGGCAAAGATTGTGTCATAAGATGAGCAAACCCAGTAATAAGAAGTATCCAACAGATATCTATCTCTCCTCCTTCTCTCTCTCTCTCTCTCTCTCTCTCTCTCTCTCTCTCTCTCTCTCATGCGAACTTAAGTGAGTGTGAGGTGTGTATAAATGAGGGAGGGCACCTCCCTATTTATACTAATCAAGTAACTAACCTATTACATGAATGGGGTTGACCTCTTACCCTAACAGGGTCGACTTCTCCTAGAAGACTCCAAAAAAACATTGCATGATGTTTCATTGGGGGCGATTGCCCCGAATTACAACGGAGGTTGTACCTCAAGGTCTATATACAATAATGACATCTCGAAAGGACATAAACACATCTCCGATGGGGGTACAACAACATACAATGATAATATACATCAGAATATCTTTGGAATTTAAAAATACATCAATACAACCTTGGGAATCGATCCACTCTACTATTGTTGCCCCTTCCTTCTTCTGCTCACAAAGCCTCCCTCTTGAAGTGTGTGCCCTCTTCTCTTCCTCACTTGGATGAGTGAAAAATGAATGAAGCCTTATATCCTTTAACTCCACATTGGGGTAACTCCTCATGTCTCTTCGTCTTCAACGGATGAGATTAGATCTTGGCCACAAGATCTAAGAGCTGAGATTTAATCACATCTTCACTTAAATCTCTTAAAGTAAACAATATAAAACTATATATTTTTCAAAAGTCACATTTAACTCTAAATATAACAAAAGTGAACTTTATAACTTAAAAGTCACTTTATAATCCCAATAAAGTATATCTCACTTTTAAATTAAAAGGTCACATCATGAAGTACTTTAATAAATGCACTAATAAAGTTACTTTATATCTTTACATGAGACTACATCATCATGGACCCTTGCACCTAGGCACCAGATGCAGGAGTACCTTTGAGCTACAAAGCTAACAAGGATAAAGACATATAAGTGAGGGTTAATAATGTACATTTAACTAGTAACTAGAATATGTCAAATGTAACGAAGAATATCTCAAAAAAATTATTGGACAAACAACCTTGTA
This sequence comes from Pseudotsuga menziesii, assembly GCA_001517045.1. Classification (NCBI taxonomy): domain Eukaryota; kingdom Viridiplantae; phylum Streptophyta; class Pinopsida; order Pinales; family Pinaceae; genus Pseudotsuga; species Pseudotsuga menziesii. The sequence goes on along the minus strand of LPNX010533859.1, from coordinate 407,632 downwards.
ATGAAATATTTCTAACTACTCACAAATGTATAACCTTTCAAGAAGTTGCATAAATTATTCATTAACGTCATCTCAAGATTTGAATCCCATGGTAGATCAAGGCTTTAATGAAGGAAGTATATCTCAAAGAAAAGCAAGCCCCTTTCACCAAGGCCTTATCAAAGGGGGATATCCCAAGCTAAGCAAATCTCCCTTAACGAAGGACATGATAAATAATAAGTGCTAGTAACAAGGAAATATGTTAGGCTAAAAAGAAAATACATTTTCATTTACCCCCTATAAACAAAGTCCAAAGCTTAATAAAATTTTAGTAAGTAGTAAGATAACATGCGAAAGTACCAAGGTAGAATTTATCTTTGACCGCTTTTAGCAGTCAACACATGGGGAGATATTGCAATGACTTCATGTGTTTTTGATTAGATAACATTTGTTAAGTAAGGTGTTAACTTTCATTTTCAATGAGTACATGGAAGTAGAGGTAAATTCTTTATGAATTTAGATTTTGAGTATTAATTCTTCTAATCTTTTTCCACCATATGTAGGGAATTTATTGTATAACTAAAAAGCTTGGATTCTAAAACATATTTTGGAAAATTTTTATAGTATTCCTTTAGGTGTGAAAACTAACCATTTCATCTAAAAATTGGTGATCAATACAAGCAATTCCAACATTTTAAGGTCCATTCTAGTCTTAGTTTGAGATTTTTACATGCATGCCAAAAATATTACTCTCAAAATTTTAATGAACCTTATTGTGCTGTTCATTTGATAAGCTTTGGACACAAAATTAAAATTTGTATCTTGCGTGATTTTCAAGGCACGGTGTGTTGCCAATTTATTTTTGGAAATCAATTTTCTCAACAAATAATTCTTCTTTGTAGTGGTGGCTATTTTTCTCTTGTTTTTGTTTGAGCCCTAGATGTTTCTTTTCTTTATCTTTTCAATTTTCTTTTTCGACATTCTCGATTTTTAGTTTTGGCTTGATTAGATGTTTTGATTTTTCATTGGCTCAAGGACCACGTACTCAAATTTCTCTCAAGAACTTCTATTCTTCCTCTCTGGATTAACCAAATAATCGTTGGAAGCCCTTTCAATTCTTAGTTGGTAATATTCGATTAAGAATATTGTGATTGTTGATAATGTTATCACTATCCACTCAATAAGGGTTAGAACTTTGGTTTATTTTTAAATCTATTTTTTGGGGGTTGTTGAGCTTCTTGCTGCTACTTTTCGGTTTCTCGACGAACACTTAACCTCAACTCCTATTGTTGTTGGTTTGTTGGCCACTTCTTCTAGTTGGCCTTCTATCCTTTGTGGCATCCTTTTTTTACTCTTGTCTCATTGTTGCTTTCAAATTTCAACTATTTTTCCCCTATGCTCTCACCTTTTTTGGGGCCCTTCTCTTGTGCAAGCAACTCCCTTTTTGGTTGTCCATGCGACCATTTTTTGTTTTTTATAAAGGCCATGTTGTAGGTACAACAGATCCCATGTTATTTAAAACACAGGAGCCCAATTACACATACAAAGGTAACTGCTTGAAGTCTTTTAATCATTTTTGTGGCCCCTATTACATTTGTCATGGTTTCTTTGTTTTCTAACTTTGCCAAATTTCTGAAATCTATGCGTGATTTGTGTGTTTGTTATGAATTTGTGGGGAACTATCTTTTAGTGAAATTGTTTCACCCCACAACCTGCAACTTGCGGATGGCGGGATTTTGAAATTTGATTTTTTACAAGATTTTCATCCTGCGACTTGCATCTCGCAACTTGCAGAATGCGAGATGCGGAAATATTGTGTGTGTATGTGTGTGTGTGTAAGTTGGTCATCCCTCATCCCGCAAGTGTGAAATGCGGATTACAGGAAAATAATTTATTTCGATGGTTTTACTGCATGTCTCCGCAACCCACAACCCGCAACTTGCGGGCTACGGATTGCGGGAGAGATTGAATAAACTTTTGACGGTTTTGTGATCCCGCATCCCGCATGTGCGGAATGCGGGTTACGGGACGGTTAAATAAAATTTGAAATATGTAATGAGATCTTGCATCTCGCAAGCTTAATCTCGACCGTTCATTTATCTTAATCCTACGGTCCTAACAGACTCAAGAAAATCTATATATATTTTGGTCTTTTGTGATTTCTTTACCATTTTTAATGCTGTAAATTGTTATGTTGCATTAAATTTCCTTGCATTTTTTACCAGTCGACATTATTACTATCCGGTCTGATTACAGGTTAGTACTTGAGTCGTTTTCCTAGTTCAAAATGCTTACTGTTGTTCTGGGTTAAATTAGTTTTAATTCTGGGTTTATGCATTTAGCAGAATATTTCAACCCCAAGATGTCTTGAATTACCCGATGCAAGAACCTTCAGAGGGATATGTTGACTAAGGACCCAAACTTTGGCATCTTTTCTGATACTAGTGGCAGAGTCAGTGAAACCTACCAAGTATATTGGTCTAGGATTTACTCTATTCTTGACAATGATGACCTCTCCGACATACAGAATGACCAGCCTGCCTACCAGAGAATTAGGGATTCCAGTATCCATTCCATTGCTGCTATACCTGCTATTCTCCCTTACAATGATGCGGTTAAATGCATTATGGAACACACAAACCTGAAATACCACTCCTTCAATAGCAGTATAGGGTCGCAGCTCACTAACTTCCATCCCGAGGTCTTCATCAAAGATTATGCTCTCAATCCGGTCAGACAACTCCTTAATGCTGATTTTGTCGAAGCCTCAAATTCCAGATATAATTTTGATGAAATGTTGAAGTCCTAGATGAGCAAACCCGATACGTTTTCTTAGAGGAAGGATGAACTTTACCCCATTGATTGGTTTAGGGAACCCTACTCTCTGCTAGCAGCTATGTTGTGCAGACTTTACGGTCTCCCCAATTGCTCCTATTTTAAAGCTAAATGGGCCCCAATATCTCATCACATTCTAACCATGGTAGAATCCCTCCCATGGGATTCCATTCTTTCTCTAGAACTCAAGACAACCATCCAAGACTATCAAAAGGCCACTGCCAGGAAGAAACCCAATTTCTTCTTCTCGGCCTTCATTGTTGATGCATTTTGTACTGAGTTCCATTATCCCAATTTGGGATGGAACTAGATCTTACCAGCCCCACTTGTACACATCTACCATGCAGAATTGTGGGATACCAATTATGTGACCAAATTCTACGAAATTTGTGAAAACTTCCTTAGCCGTATTTATTTTCTAATCTTCAACAGGGAAGCTCTGGCCTTCTCGCCTAAAACCAGAAACCTTATTGCTACCATGGGCGATTGGTACGTTGGAGAATCATTTGCATATCTCAGAATCTGGGGCAGCAATACCGCCCATATGTTACCCAAAGTTGTACCTGACAGGTTGGTTATTGAGGAGATATCCTTCCAGACAGTGACTGAAGGAGTTTACAAGAAGCTCCATTGACCAAAAAGAAGAGTTTGGCCTAAGTTCCGTCAAACCCTTGGACCACTGAGTATACCAACTTTGACCTGGGCTGTAGAGCTTAGTGACCACATAGTTTCTCTGAAACTGAGTTTTTCCAAAAAAAGGCAACATGAGCCCAAAGGGTGGGTTGATTCTCATCTCAGGAAGAACCAATTCAAAGCAGGTTATACTCATGAAGAAGTAACAGATGACTCTATTTACCAAGGAGTCGATAATTTTTCTAAAGTTTTATCCAGAGCCAAAAGCAAACAGGAACAAAGTCAAATCTTATTCTACCGGAAGGAAATAAGAGACAAGGTCTAGGCTTACAGAGCAATGGAGTTGGATATTTTGGAAAAAAATGAGAAAAGACAAAGAAGAGAAGGAGGCTCAAGCAACTAAAGATTCTTCAGTGACACCAAGATCAGCTATAGATAAAGGTAAAGGTCCTATGGAGGATGTCCCACAGGCATCTGTTGCTCAGCGGGTCAAAGCCTTGATACATACTTCTCAACAGTTTAAACAAAGGATGAAAAATATGACTTCTATGCTAGATACTCAGGAAGTTGCAACTACTCAGGTTGTTGCTGATAAACAGGTAAATGCTACAGTCACTTCAGCATGTGATGATCAGGTGATGGCTAAGCTTAAGCCACTTACAAGTCTAAAAGTTCAGGTTTCCTCCTCTCCATCTCATACCATAGACTTGACCAATTCTGATACTGAAGAAGGAGGAACTTCTCTTGTGCCTGTCACTGAAGAATTTGATAATGGTAACAATTTGAAAGAATTTATGAATTTATTCATTCGTAGGAACAGAAAATCTTCGTTTGTTCTCAAAAACCCACAAAACACTTTTGGGTCTCACTCTTTTTCCTCAGCACTACTCCTCTCGCCGATTCAAACCCTATCTGCTTTGCCTGTTGGATAAACTTTATCACCTCCATGTTGAAATATTGTAACTTCGAAGAATATTCTATATGTATCTTTTGTGGTCCCCGATGGTCCTACCGGGAGAACCACTTGTATTATCTTGTACCCCGATGCTTCTAATCGGAAGAACTAATAAGAGTCATGACGTTGTCCCCTCTAATTGTAAAGGTGGGTCATTAGCACCCCAGTGTGGTTACTTGAGCCTATATGTGTAACTCGAGCCTACATGATTAACTCAAGCCTACATGTCAAATGAGTTAATTGAAGTGAACAGATGAATATAAATAGAGGTGTAGCTCTCCTCATTAGAAACACACACTCTCACTTGTGTAGCACATTAGTGGAGAAGAGAAGTAGCTGGAGAAGGAGGAGGATCTTGTTTTGATCTCCTTGCTGGTTTTATCTTTTATCTTTTATCTTTTTGGGGCATCTATATTGAGGAAGCTTTTGCTGGGTTTTTCCCTTTAGGGTTTTCCCAGGATAAATCTTTGTGTTCCTTTTGTATGGTTGTTCTTGTTTATCTTTCAGTGATCTTGTTTATATGCTTTTGTTATGAAAATGAAATGAAGTACTGATGTCTTAGCTAAGCATATGAAAAATTAACATGGTATCAGAGCCACCCTGAAAGAAGACATTATGAAGCTAAAGAATCTAGGGCTTCTTGTTTTTTGGGTCTTTATCCATGATCGATCAATAAAAGAAGGCTAGATTGACTCTCCATTGAAGGGCGCATCTTTCTGTCGAAGCGGAATTCGATTCCGAGCATTTTCAGTTTTGGTGCGGAAAATTAGGGCTTTCTACAGAAGAAGAATTTTTTAGTGAGCCCAGCATAGGATTGTTCTCCTCATAAAAATCAAAGTTTAGAGATCTAGATCAAGAAATTTGGTTGGGTGAAACTCCGGGAAAGTCAAACCGTAGTTTGACCCCGATCTGGAAAAAACCTAAATACTAAAACTGCTAAGTCTTGGTACATTCGCTATATCCTGAGATTGGCGAAGGATTAGGAGTTGAAAATTGTAGAGGCCAAAGAAAAAATCCTTATTTACACTGTGTCCAAATTTCAGGCTCAGATTCGCTATATCCTGGGAGATATGACCCCTCCAAGTTAGGGTTCCAGCCTCTTCCAGAATTCATCCCTAAACAAGACACCTGGGGATAATTGCTCTAGCGTGGGCTACAGAGGTCCAAATGTAATTCTTGAAGACGTTCCAGAAAGAGCATAGAATTTAATTTCTGTGGCTGAATTTCAGAACCTGAAGATGAACCAGTGACACGTGGAATTCCATACAACTTCACTATTCTGAACAGTCCTGTAACAAGTCACCTTGGTAAAATGATCATAAATCCCAATTGGTGAAACAAATTCTGATGAAACCTATTTTTTTGGATCAGGGACATGCGAGGTTACCTCAGTGAGAAATTTCAGACACAGAGGAGTAGTAATTTCAGATATATCACAGAAACAGTAACAGGCATTTCTGCAGAAGAAATTGGAAAACTAGGGCTTCCTGTTTCGAGACCTTCCCTCCACTGTTTTCAGAAAAGGAGTACATTGGACAGCTCCATTTGAAGAGATATATATTTGTATCCAATCATATCTGAAAGATTCCAAGTTTTGAGAATTAGGGTTGCTCTGACAAACCCTAGATCAGCCAGCTCCGGAAGCAGGACGGATACCTCAAATCGGTAAGATCTAATCTTTTGCTATTTGCATTTGAGGTTCTCATTTCAAAGTGATCTATCACATCAGCTTGATGATAAGCTTGGTGAAGTTGAAAACTTCCAAGCATGGAAGTATTTGATCTCTCTAAAGAAAATGAATTGGACACCTACATGAGTAGAGAGGTTCCAGTTCTAGAGGGAGATGAGCCTCAAAGACTTACACAAGAAGAACTTGATCAAGGCCAAGAAGACCATTGTTGATCACGGATCAACTTATACCACAAGTGTCTTCCCTAAAGACACCGAAGATGTTTGATTCCTTGATCAAGTTATTTGAATATAAGAAGTTAAGTTAGAATATGGCTTTGAGAAAACAATTGAAGAATGTGAAGATCCAGAATGTAGAACAACTTGAAGCAGTAGAAGAAGAAGTATGCAGAAGTGGTGATAGCCACCTTGAATGGTCTCACAGGATCATGGGATTCATTCATGTGAAGAATGTATGCCAGAAGTAAGTGATTACTTTCAGCTCAACTAATAAGAAGAGAAGAAGAAGATGGGAGCAATTGAATATCAAGCTCTCACCATTCAAAGAAGATCCCTCAAGCGATGAGGAATATGAAAAACTCAATTCTTGAAGAACCTCTTATTCATCTTATCATTTGGATAAGAAATGATGATTTCATGAATGAAGAAGATGATAAAGCAGAATGATCAAGATGGAGTCCACCCACGAAACAAATAAAAGATAAGTATTCAATTGCCATTTCATGATATTGTTTTATGCATTTGATTGTATTCAATTGATGTGTTATGCATGATAGATTGTTTACATTAATACTACTAATATGCATGTGATGGGTAAGTAGCTCATGGCGCTATACAACTCTCCAGTGCTACTTATCAAACCTCTTTGCTGACATATTGGATTAGTGCACAATCTTAATGATGTCATGGTAGATATAGAAGGCATCTAGAAAGTTTCTATGAAATATGGATGAATGTTGTATTGGCTAAATAGTTGCATGATGCATAAGAATTTGTCGTTATGCATATGTTTTATGAAATAGTTCTAACCATGCAACTGGTGTATTTGAATTGTAGGAAAGGTCCTATACAACCTCCTACAAGAAAATAAGGACGAGACTTGTTCCGAAGAACAAGTGATGACAATTCAATAAACATGAATCTAAAGCTCCCAGGGTCAGAGACACCATGACGGAAGAAAGAGCTTCAGAGAACGGTAGATCCACCTCAAAGGATGAAGACCACCATGGGTATGAGAGATAACTCAAGATGAAGAAAAGAATGCTATAAAAGAAACTATGATCAAAGAATAACAGTTGATCATGGGGATTGATGTATACGATATTATTTTGAGACATAAAGGGAAGTACATAGTATCCTCCATATGGATCTACAAGAACAAGTGTACAAACAAAGGTTCGTGATTTGCCTCAGAAAGAATAGACTATGACATGACATACTCTATTGACCAGTATATATCAAGCATAGAACCACCTGTACAGAATGAAGAAGGAAGATAATACTCCAGTTCAGGGGGAGTGACTACAGAAGATATCTGAGTTCGACATGATGGACAGCTTCTTGATGGATCGAGACTTTACCAAGAGTAAAGTGGGTTCCAACCTTCAAAGTTGAATGCAGAAGACTAGGATATGTTGATGATCTGACAAGACGAACTCATGGAAGATGTTATGATGAAAGAATACTAGAATGATGTATGGGATATAGTTCCCAAATCAGAAGGAAAGAGTATTGTATCCTCCAAATGGATATACAAAATAGAGCATGCAGCCAACGAAAGTATCGAGAAGTATAAAGCAATATTTGTGGCCAGAGGTTTCTTTCAGAAAAAGGGAATTAATTCTGAAGAGATACTTACTCCAGGAAGTAAGGTACACTTCCTTCAGAACTATCATGGTAGTTTCTTCCATGGTGAAGTAAAGACAAGCCTTCCTTAATGGTATGATTGAGAAAGATTTTTACATCGAATAGTCACGAGGATTTGAAGTTTTTTGTCGAGCATTGGATTTACCAAGAATAAAGTTGATCCTAACCTTTATCTCAAGGTTGTAGAAGATGAACTTGTCATCCTGTTATTATATGTGGATGACTTATCCTTGACAGGAAATGAGAAATAGATCATGGAAAGCAAGAAGAAACTAGCAGAAGAATTTGAGATGAAATACCTTGGGTTAATGCATTATTTCCTAGGTCTAGAAGTATGGCAAAGTTCAGAAGAAATCTTTCTCAACCAGGGAAAGTATGCGGTCAAGATATTGAAGAGATTCAATATGTTGGAATGCAAAGTCATGGCCACACCCATGGACTCCAACCTGAAGTTGTTAGCTGATGACTCATCAGAGTTAGTGGATATGACTCATTACAGACAGATCATTGGGTCATTGATGTACTTAACAAATACCAGACCAGACATTTGTTTTGCTGTGAACACCTTAAGTCAATATCTGGTTCAACCAAGACGGGTTCACCTAGTAACTTCAAAGCATGTGATGAGATATTTGAAAGGGATTATACACTTTGGTTTATATTATGATGGTAGCCATGAGTATAGATTGTATGGCTACACAGATGCAGATTGGGATGGAAGTATCTCAGATAGGAAAAGCACATTAGGTAGATGCTTTTGTTTGGGGTCTGCTATGAGTTCATGGTTTAGCAGGAAACAATCCAGTGTTTCTCGTAGCATGGCTGAAGCAGAATACATAGCAGATTGCTCTACTAAGTTGTGAAGCCATATGGCTTCAGAAGCTAATATCATATCTCTTTGAACTGAAGATGGATACTACATTGATTCTATGTGATAATGAGAGTTGTGATAACAGAGAACCCTTTGTTCCGTCGTAACACATAGAAATCCGGTATTTCTACATTCAAGATAAAGATGCAGATGATGATGTTTCAGTATTTACATACTGTAGATACAGATGATGGTGATTCAGTACTGAATATAGAGATGATGATGATTTCAGTATTCCCATACTGAAGATATAGATGATGTTTCAATATTTACATACTGTAGATGCAGATGATGGTGACCTGATGATGCTTTCAGTACTCACATACTAGAGATACAGATGGTGATAGTTCAGTATTCACATACTGAAGATGTAGATGAAGATGGTTTATATGATGATGCACTGACAAAGCCTCTGTCTCAGGTAAATTTTGAACACTTTCGAGACAAGCTTGGTGTGGTTCAGAAAGACCTTCCTCAAAAGGGGGAGTAGTGATGTTGCAGTGGGATTGTATCATCCATGGACACTTTCCCTAAAGTGACCCGGAGACCTCGGTCTTCGAGAATGAAGAGGGATTGTATCATCCTGGGACATATGTCCAGAAGTGATCCGGTGACTTCGGTCATCGAGAATGTGGTGGGATTGTATCATCCCTGGGCACTTGCCCAAAAGTGACCCGGAGACCTCGGTCTTCGAGAATGAAGAGGGATTGTATCATCCCAGGACATCTGTCCAAAAGTGATCCGATGACCTCGGTCCCCGTGAATGTGGTGGGATTTCATCATCCTTGAACTTCGGTTCAAAATGTATGCGGAGGTCTTGGCCCCCGTGAATGTGGTAGGATTGCATCATCCCTGAACTTCGGTTCAAAATGTATCTAGAGGTCTCGGCCCTCATG
>LPNX010533859.1:382539-397738 GCA_001517045.1 Pseudotsuga menziesii | reverse complement strand
CATCATCCCTGAACCTCGGTTCAAAATGTATCCGGAGATCTCGGTCCCCGTGAATGTGGTAGGATTGTATCATCCTTGAACTTCAGTTCAGAATGGATCCAGTGACTTCGATACTCGAGAACGTGTGTTGATCCCGTAATTCCTAGAGGAAGGATTGTCTGAGTTCCACATATGTGTTGATCCCGTAATTCCGAAAGGAAGGATCATTGAATTGATCCCGTAATTCCAATAGGAAGGATTGTCTGAGTTCCACATATGTGTTGATCCCGTAATTCCGAAAGGAAGGATCATTAGTAACTCCATAAAGACCTAAATCCCGTAATTCCGAAAGGAATGATCATTGAATTGATCCCGTAATTCCAATAGGAAGGATTGTCTGAGTTCCATAGATGTGTTGATCCCGTAATTCCAATAGGAAGGATTGCCTGAGTTCCACAAATGTGTTGATCCCGTAATTCCGAAAGGAAGGATCGTTAGTAACTCCGTAAAGACCTAAATCCCATAATTCCGAAAGGAAGGATAGTTAGTAACTCCGTAAAGACCTAAATCCCATAATTCTGAAAGGAAGGATCATTGGTAACTCCGTAAAGACCTAAATCCCGTAATTCCGAAAGGAAGGATCATGTTGATGTTTTGATGATGTTGATGTTTTTATGATGATGATGATGTTTCTGATCGAAAGATCAGATGTTGTTGATGATGATGATGTTCTCTGATCGAAAGATTAGAAGTTGTTGATGATGATGATGTTCTCTGATTGAAAGATTAGAATATGATGATGATGTTCTCGGATCGAAAGATCAGAATATGATGATGATGACGTACTGATCAAAAGATCAGAGTATGATGATGATTACGATGTATTGATCGAAAGATCAGAGCGTGATGATGATGATGTACTGATCAAAAATATCAGAGCATGATGATGATGTACTGATCGAAAGATCAGAATATGATGATGATAATGTACTGATCAGAGTATGACGATGATGATGTACTGATTGCAAGATCAGAGTATGATGATGATGACGTACTGATCAAAAGATTAGAATATGATGATGATGATGTTGTTCGAGAATTGAAGTATGATGATGGCGCTGATCACAATGTTACTGATCAGGATACGATGGTGTTGCTGATCGAAAGAACAAAATGTTGAAAAAGTTGTTGCTGATCGAAAGATCAAAGTGCTGAAGATGTTGCTGAAGATGTTGCTGATCAAAAGGTCAAAGTGTTGAAGATGTTGCTGATCAAAAGGTCAAAGTGCTGAAGATGATGTTGCTGATCGAAAGGTCAAAGTGCTGAAGATGATGTTACTGATTGAAAGGTCAAAGTGCTGAAGATGATGTTGTTGATCGAAAGGTCAAAGTGCTGAAGATGTTGCTGATCGAAGCAGTCAAAGTATTAATGATGATGAAGACTGAAGATTGAAGATGAAGACTACATAATGTTGAAAAGCTTCCAATGATTTATAGATGTGTTACCCTGATGATGCTGATGATGTCCTCTATCTCTCTCCTACTATTGTTGTTGTTGATGTTGTTGTAGAATACCCTTCTCGTTAAGGGGGAGTGTTGAAATATTGTAACTTCGAAGAATATTCTATATGTATCTTTTGTGGTCCCCGATGGTCCTACCAGGAGAACCACTTGTATTATCTTGTACCTCGATGCTTCTAATCGGAAGAACTAATAAGAGTCGTGAGGTTTCCCCCTCTAATTGTAAAGGTGGGTCATTAGCACCCCAGTGTGGTTACTTGAGCCTACATGTGTAACTCGAGCCTACATGATTAACTCGAGCCTACATGTCAGATGAGTTAATTGAAGTGAACGGATGAATATAAATAGAGGTGTAGCTCTCCTCATTAGAAACACACACTCTCACTTGTGTAGCACATTAGTGGAGAAGAGAAGTAGCTGGAGAAGGAGGAGGATCAGGCTTTGATCTCCTTGTTGGTTTTATCTTTTATCTTTTATCTTTTTGGGGCATCTATATTGATGAAGATTTTGCTGGGTTTTTCCCTTTAGGGTTTTCCCAGGATAAATCTTTGTGTTCCTTTTGTATGGTTGTGCTTGTCTATCTTTCAGTGATCCTGTTTATATGCTTTTGTTATGAAAATGAAATGAAGTACTAATGTCTTAGCTAAGCATATGAAAAATTAACACTCCATTTTCTCAGCTCTATCATGTTGCGAAATGCATACCTGCTTCTATCACCCCTATCTCTGTACACCTACCTATGCCACAATCTATTGCACTTCAAGTTTCTAAGATTCCACTGCACATTCCTTCTTTTTCTCTATCAACATCATCCATTCCTGAAAAGGTCTCAGTACTTCCATCATCACTGCCAGCTAATACCATTCATGCTTCATCCCTTGAAACCTCTATTCCAGTCATTTATTCAACTACTGAAGAATTTGTTGTCTAAATTAGTTCCTCCCCTTTACTCACTGCTCACATCACCATGCCTATGCCTTCTCCTACCATCACTCAGACTTCTCCTTTGGTTTCCACAGGGATTGAAAATTCTTCCATTGATGAAGTAAGAGATGATTTTAATGAAGATATTGTGATCTCTCTTGGGGATTATCATTATAGCAAGTCTAATAAAGAAGTGGTTAGAAGAGGTAAGAGCAGAAGCAGAGATCAAGGTGATGTAGATACATCTCTCTCTAACCAGGTAGTGTGGACTTAACACTCTGGTGACCCACAGGTGGATGTTGTAGATACTTCTTCTACTTTGGGAGCTTTCACAGGTGCAAACTTCCATGTTGTTAATTGTTTGAATAGAGAGTTTGGCAAGAAAAAGGAATAAATAACCAAATTGAAGGAAGAACTTGAACAGACCAGAAAGAAACATGAGGCTCATGTTGTTGATTTAATGAAAATATATGAGGACAAGTGTAATGAGCTACACGAGAAAAATACTTCTCTTCAAGATGAGCTGCTAAGTGAGAAGACTACAAATTTTGTCTTTGTGCAGAGAATAGCCTTGCTTGAGAAGCAGTGTGAAGATGCAACTGCCAATGCAGCTTCATCTTTTTTCTCTAAATTCTCACAAGAAGAATTCAAAGAATTAGTTCTCGAGACTAATCAAGAACATTATGAATTAATTAGTGAATTGTTTAAAACTCTAGTTAGTATTTTTGAGACTCATCTTGTTTTTTATAAGATGTATGTTACTCTTGAAGATCAGGTAGACAGAAGGGAAGAAGCTTCCAAAGAATATGATGATGTTATAGATTGGAAAAGTTACATGAAACATAGGCCAAAAAACATCACTATTATTAGCAGTTTCCAACTGAAGAAGGTCAGAACTATTTTACGTGCTTGGGAAGATCCGAATGAAACAATTGGTGAAGCTATTAAGAAGGTGCAGGCTATCTGTGGAAGGAGGTGGTATGTTGTTGACAATTTAATGGACATTTTGTGCTTTCCTGTAATGGGTCTCATCGAGAATGCATGCCTGTCGAAACTCATGATTGAACAGGTTAAACAACGATGACATGAAGCAAAAGAAAAGATCCAGGGGCTTATTCATATCAGCATTGATGATGTGGATCAGTTAATAAAACAGCCACTTGCTATTGAAAGGAAGATTCATATCTACATTTGTATTTGGCATAAGTTAGTGAAGAATGAAATAGAAGATCACAAATGTGATGCCCAACTTGGACTTGAATCCGCTAACTATCCCAACTTAGATAAGTTGTTGGAGATTTGGAAAATATGGACATATTTTCTTGGGTATTAGCTTTGTTTGGGTTTTTCGATCCCATTTTGAAGGGAATTGATTCTTTTGTAATAATTATTTAAGGGGTAGACTTTTAAAGAAATTTTGAAAGGGGAAAGATTTGGACAAGAGACTGAAGATACCTCTGTGTACTTGAGGTTTATGTAATTTCTTAAAAAACTTGATTTAATAAAGTATTGATATTATTGCACATCTCTTGTTATTTGATTTGATTAAATTTCCTTAAAAGATCACGATTTTTCCTGTTTCAGATGGATCAATATCGTTGTTAATCCTTTGCAATTGATAAATGCATTAATTTATAACTTTGATTTCTCTCTGTTATTGATTCATGCATTGATAAAAAAAATTAAAGAATTTCTTCTTTTAAAAGTCTTTATCTATTTCTACAAGTGATTAAACAGTGGAACTTCATAACAAACATGTTGGTTTTTCAACTAACATGCATACATGCAGGTTAACCTTGAATGATACAATCTTAAGTTGTTGTCAGTTGATTTTCATTAATTGATTGTGAGTTAAGTGATAAGTTAATAGTCTCATTTGCATTTCTGTTAATTTGATGAAAATACTTATCTGTCTTACACCTCAGGTTGATTTGTAAATCAATTCGATATCCCTTTTGAGTAGCTTAGATTTAGATCAGATTTTCCTTTATAGTTATATTTGAGTTTCTTTTCTTTGCATCACCCATCTTTTTTTCCAATCTGGGAAACAAATCCTTTAAGGATCAAATCCACAACAACCAGCGAAGGCTAGAAATATTCGTGGGAGATCACTACACCAAACAGGCTGGGGATAGGACTGTCCTTGCAGAGGACCTTTCGAAGCCCTTCAGTCTAGGTTTTCCCCTCTGTTGTAAGTCTTAGATACTTTTTCAGCCACATACACAACCGAGGCTTCAACAAATGGCGCTAGAAGGAGGGTCGACCGGCAAGTAAGCCCTTTTCAGTTGTTTTTCTTTAACTTCATTTATTTTTGAAAATGGTTCATATCACTATTCTAGATCATGCTTTCAGTTTTCCAAGGTCTTTTGGAAGTATTCCTAGAGAGACAACTAATTTCTTGCAACAATTGAGCTTCAACGGAGAAGGTAAGATCTCTGCATCTCAACAACTTTCTGAATTTAATGATTTTTGTGATTTTATAAATGTATCTGATGAGAATGAGAGATGCAGAATGTTTACCGCTACTTTCGAAGGAATAATTCGGAGTTGGTATGAATTTCTACCAGCTAAATCTATTTGTTCATGGAAACAATTCACAGAGTTATTTCTTAGTGCTCATGAGAATTATAGTTACAAAAAACTTGGTTTTGAATTAGAAAATATTCGTAGATACAAAGATGAATCTCTTGATGATTTCTTTTCCATATTTATGATAATATGTCGCATATTTCATGAGAGACACCAACTTTCTGAAAAGGACACAATTTATTGGTTTTCCCATCTTAATTCTTTTTCTGACGCACTTGATTTAGAAAAGAATGATAAATCTGAAATTAATGACATGCATATTGATAATTTCGATTCATCAGTCAATGTTGATTTGGAATCTAATCCTGTTAATTCCACTCAAGATAATGAAATTGATGTGCATGCACAAGAATTAGGATTTTGTGATACACAGTTTCAGGAACAAAAGAATAAGGATTGCAATTCAACTCTTATATTAAGTAACGATCCTAAAACTCTTGTTATAGAAGGTACAGTGGAAGAATAATTAAAGATTTTGAATCTAGCAATTGAATGTGCTAATGATGATTCTATTATTGATATTACATTATCTTCTTCTCATGATCAATCAAGTCCCCTCATTCAAAATTCATTATTAGATCATATTTTTACTAATTATGTTTCTCTTGAAACAATTAATGAAAGTTATTTTATCAATAGAGAGGCATTTAATTGTTTACATTCTAAAACCTTTTTCTCTTTGCATCCAAATATTTTGTCTGATCAAATACCACGTTTGTGTGTTAATCATGTTCAAACTGATACTGTGTTTTGGTCATATTTTGATAGGATACAAAGTAAGTCTTTTAAGAATGAGGGACATATTTATGTTCAATCTGGTTTATCTCTAAATTGCCATGAAGAAGACAATAATACTCTTACTACCATTACTCATGTAATAAATGCATCTTATCTATCAAGGATTATGATTCAATCTGCAATATGGAATGGGATACAATATTTTCTCATGGTGTATTAGATATTGGTCTATTTTATTGCAATATAATGACCACATCTGGATCTGATGTCATTAATTCTAAGCTTCAAATTGAAGGACAAAATGAGGTAATTAGTTTTAAGGTAATACCAAATTGTCATTTTGTTCCTCCCCAATTTATTAATGATGATATTGTTTTAAAGAATTCATTTTCCAATGAATCCCTTTCACAATTTTTTAATCATATTCATGATAAGATTCATTTTAGTTATGATCCTCATGAGATATCAGTTTTCTCCATGAATGCATTACAAACATCATGTCACTTCCAACATGATTTTTACGATCTGATTTTCGATTGGTTGGAAGAATCATTTGTCAAAAAAATTTCACACAATTATTCATTCTTTGTACATAAGAAAATTGGTTTGATTTGTCCTATGTTTCCATTTGAAGTATTGTGATTTCCAATACTAATACATAACTTGTTTTCTTTTGCAGGTTTCAAGTTACATCATTGGTTGCATTGGAAATTCGATTATACTTAGTTGTGTTGATTTTTTAGAGTAGTGTAGGAATAGGTGTAGAATAGAATAGTTTTTTATGTTAATTTGATTGAATCACTTTTTTGTTTCATTTTTGAATTGATTGATTTGGATTGGATTTTGTGAGACCTATCAACCGTGTGTCTTCTTTACAACACAAATACATTTTGACAGCCTTTGATTATTTCACCAGGTGGGTTGAAGCAGTCCCTCTTAGACTGTGTAATACGAACCAAGTGATTTCTTTTCTTGAAAACCAAATAGTCACTAGGTTCGGCACTCCTGAGTATCTCATTTTTTATGATGCATCATACTTCACATCCATTGACCTGAATAGCTACACCCTTGAAAAGGGTATCAAGCTTAAATTTTCTGCCAAATACTACCCTCAGGGCAATGGACTTGTAGAATCCTCCAACAAAAACCTGATAAACATCCTGAAAAATACAGTGGCCTCCCATCACAAGAATTTGCATAGCTAGCTCTACAATGCTCTTTGGGCAGACCAGATCACCCCAAAGGCAGCCATTGGTAACTCCCCTTATTGTCTAGTTTACGGCAAGGAAGCCGTTCTACCATCTAATATCACCATCCCTTCGTTACAGTTAACCCAATCCATCCAAGAGGACGATTCATCCCCACTATAGCAGAGGATCGACACTCAGTTCAAGTTAGAGGAAGATAGGGAAAAGGACAAGAACAAATTCTATCAACATCAACAGTTGGTAAAAAAATGGTTCGATGAGAAGTCCTCCTCTGACAGAAATTTTTCGGTAGGGAATTTAGTATTAAGGTGGGACAAGAAGCACAAAGACAATAAGAAGCATACCAAATTCCAACTCCTTTGGTTGGGACCTTTCATTATTACAGAAAATAATGGCCCTAGCACCATTCAGTTACAGACACTGGAAGGAGTCATCGACACCTATCTAGTGAATGTTTTCTTGCTTAAGAGGTATTTTGTCTGACAAGTTTCATAAATATTGTACATAGGTTTGGTGTGTTATTTTTCTGTTTTTATTGTTTTGAGTATTGGCTTGATATTAGTAGGCTTTTAATCATTTCTGCACGTT
This sequence comes from Pseudotsuga menziesii, assembly GCA_001517045.1. Taxonomy (NCBI): domain Eukaryota; kingdom Viridiplantae; phylum Streptophyta; class Pinopsida; order Pinales; family Pinaceae; genus Pseudotsuga; species Pseudotsuga menziesii. The sequence continues at coordinate 390,192 of LPNX010533859.1, read as the reverse complement.
TGGTAATGATTGGTAATCATATTTTCTTAATGTTCAGAGCTTTGAACCTTAAACAAAAACGTGTCAGTTTCCAACATTTCGAGATCCATTTTATATATGAATTCCAACCAGTAACTGCAGGATTCTGTATTACTACATTCTCACCCTGGTCAATATCCCACATATTCCTTACTCGTGTGATGAAGGTCATGAAAAGAAGGGGTTCTTATTGTCTTAGGTCTCATTAGTGCACTACATCATATCCTTATAACCTGGCCAGCCTTAACCATTTTGGATTTGATCATGGTCATGCAGAAAAGTAATTTTATTGTCATTGGATTGCAGGATGGGGGGTCTCATCACGGGCCATCCCACTAGGTTCATAAGTGCTTGGTGGAATGACATCTTCGCCATATAATGTGGGGGGATGGCTTTCATTTTATATGGAAGATGGAAGATCCTATCACAGGTCAGTTCATTCATGATCTGCGAAGCACCAGTGAGTAGCACTATCACTATGTGGATACCAAGCCAAGATGGTGTCTTGCAGTCCGTATACAAATAAATTCCTTTCGCTTCCTTGGAGACAATTATTGTACATTAAGACGATGGGGTCTTATCAAAATCTAGCCTTACTATGATTATAGACTTGATTTTGGACTAAAATTATTGTTAGATGGTTCCCAGGCCATGATAGTTGCTTTCATTTTTGCGGCTAGAAGACAAGAGGTCTCCTTACTAAGCCAACTTGTTCAGTTTCCAGATCAGGTTTGTGAATGGAACTGATCTCCAAAAATTTTGGGTAGTGGTCTTATGTCAATATGGTTCTCATATCATTTCAAAAAAAAAGGGCAAAGGAGAATAAAATAATCTTGATGACCTACCTGTGAAGATCCAAAATTGTTAGGGCTTGGTCCTAGGTTCAACCTGAACTTTGTGCATATTCCTTCCTGAAGGCAAGAGACCCTCACCCTTCATGCCTTCTGAATCTGAGTTACACCACTCCTAAAGTTGACCATGGACAGGAATGTATGAGTCACTCTTTTGATAATTCTTTTGTTGGTTGCATTCTTATATAAACAGTTTCTATGATCTCAGGATAATCATTTGTTTACTGACAATTTTTTTTTATGGAAAAGAGTTTTTGTATGACAGAGATAATTGGTTCTTCCCAGCCAGTCGCCATTTGTTGTAGGTAAAACAGATCCCATGTTATTTAAAACACCTAAGCCCAATTACACATACAAAGGTAACTGCTTGAAGTCTTTTAATCATATTTGTGGCCCCTATTACATTTGTCATGGTTTCTTTGTTTTCTAACTTAGCCAAATTTCTGAAATCTATGCGTGATTTGTGTGTTTTTTATGAAGTTGGGGGGAACTATCTTTTAGGGAAATTGTTTCACCCCGCAACCTGCAACTTGTGGATGGAGGGATTTTGAAGTTTGATTTTTTATAAGATTTTCATCCCGCAACTTGCAAACTGTGGGATGCGGAAATATTGTGTGTGTGTAAGTTGGTCATCCCGCAAGTGCGGAATGCGGATTGCGAGAAAATAATTTATTTCGATGGTTTTGTTGCGTGTCTCCGCAACCTGCAACTTGCAGGCTGCGGATTGCGGGAGAGATTGAATAAAATTTTGACGGTTTTGTGATCCTGCATCCCGCATCCCGCATGTGCGGAATGCGGGTTGCCGGACGGTTAAATAAAATTTGAAATTTGTAATGAGATCCTGCATCCCGTAGGCTTAATCTCGACCGTTCATTTATCTTAATCCTACGGTCCTAACGGAATCGAGGAAATCTATATATATTTTGGTCTTTTGTGATTTATTTACCATTTTTATTGCTGTAAATTGTAGTGTTGTGTTAAATTTCCTTGCATTTTTTACCATTCGATGTTATTACTGTCCAGACTGATTACAGGTTAGTATTTGAGTTGTTTTCCTAATTCAAATTGCTTGTTGTTGTTCTGGGTTAAATTAGTTTTAATTCTGGGTTTATGCATTTCGCAGAATATTTCAACCCCAAGATGTCTCGAATTACCCGATGCAAGAACCTTTAGAGGGATATGATGACTAAGGACCCAAACTTTGGCATCTTTTATGATACTAGTGGCAGAGTCAGTGAAACCTACCAAGTAGATTGGTCTAGGATTTACTCTATTTTCGATAGCGATGACCTCTCGAACATACAGAATGACCAACCTGCCTACCAAAGAATTAGGCATTACGGTATCCAATCCATTACTGCTAGACCTGCTACTCTCCCTTACAATGACGCGGTTAAATGGATTATTGAACACGCAAACCCAAAAGACCACTCCTTCAATAGAAGCACAGGGTCGCAGCTCACTAACTTCCATCCTGAGGTCTTCGTCAAAGCTTATGCTCTCAAGCCAGTCAGACAACTCCTCAACGTTGATTTTGGCAAAGCCTCTAAGTCCAGATATAATTTTGATGAAATGTTGAAGTCCTGGATGAGCAAACCCAATAAGTTTTCTTAGAGGAAGGATGACCTTTATCCCGTTGATTTGTTTAGGGAACCCTAATCTCTGCTAGTAGCTATGTTGTGCAGACTTTACAGTCTCCTCAATTGCTTCTATTTTAAATATGAATGGGCCCCAATAGATTATCACATTCTAACCATGGGAGAATCCCTCCCATGGGTTTCCATTCTTTCTCTAGAACTCAAGACAACTGTCCAAGACTATCAAAAGGGCACTACCAGGAAGAAACCCAATTTCTTCTTCCCGGCCTTCATTGTTGATGTATTTTGTACTGATTTCCATTATCCCAATTTGGGATGGAACTGGATCTTACCAGCCCCACCTATACACATCTACCATGCAAAATTGTGGGATACCAATTATGTGACCAGATTCTACGAAATTTGTCAAAACTTCCTTGGTCGTATTTATTTTCTAATCTTCAACGGGGAAGCTCCAGCCTTCTCGCCTGAAGCCAGAAACCTTATTGCTACCATGGGCGATTGGTATGTTGGAGAATCATTTGCATATATCAGAATCTGGGGCAGCAATATCGCCCATATGTTACCCAAGATTGTACCTAACAGGTTGGTTATTGAGGAGATATCCTTCTAGAAAGTGACTGAAGGAGTTTACAAGAAGCTTGTTGGACCAAAAAGACGAATTTGGCCTAAGTTCCCTCAAACCCTTTGACCACTGAGTATACTAACTTCAACCTGGGTTACAGAGCTTAGTGACCACATAGTTTCTCTGAAACTGGGTTTTTCCAGCAAAAGGAAACATGACCCCAAAGGGTGGGTTGATGCTCATCTCAGGAAGAACCATTTCAAAGCGGGTTATACTCATGAAGAAGTACCAGATGACTCTATTTACCAAGGAGTCGATAATTTTTCTGAAGTTTTAGCCAGAGCCAAAAGAAAATAGGAACACAGTCAAATCTTATGCTACCAGAAGGATATAAGAGACTGGGTCCGGGATTACAGAGTAATGGAGTTGGATATTTTGGAAAAAATGAGAAAAGACAAAGAAGAGAAGGATCCTCAAGCAACTAAATATTCTTCACTGACACCAATCTCAGTTATATATAAAGGTAAAGGTCCTATGGAGGATGTCCCACAAGCATCTGTTGCTCAGCGGGTCAAAGACTTGATACATACTTCTCAATAGTTTAAACAAAGGGTGACAAAAATGACTTATGTGCTATATACTCAGGAAGTTGCAACTACTCAAGTTGTTGCTGATAAACAGGTAAATGCTACAGTGACTTCAGCATGTGATGATCAGGTGATGGCCGAGCATAAGCCACTTACAAGTCTAAAAGTTCAGGTTTCCTCCTCTCTAGCTCAAACCATAGACTTGACCAATTCTGATACTAAAGAAGGAGGAACTTCTCCTGTGCCTGTCACTAAAAAAGTTGATAATGGTAACAATTTTCAAGCATTTGTGAATTTATTCAGTGGTAGTAACAGAAAATATTCCTCTGTTCCCGAAAACCCACAACCCACTTTCGGGTCTCATTCTTTTTCCTCGGCATTGCTCCTCTCATCGATTCAAACCCTATCTACTTTGCATGTTGGATCAACTTTATCACCTCCATTATCCCAGCTCTATCATGTTGCGACATGCATACCTGCTTCTATCACCCCTATCTTTGTACACCTACCTATGCCACAATCTACTACACTTCAAGTTCCTAAGATTCCACTGCACATTCCTTCTTTTTTTCTATCAACATCATCCGTTCCTGAAAAGGTCTCAGTACTTTCATCATCATTGCTAGCTGATACCATTCATGCTTCATCCCCTGAAACCTCTATTCCAATCATTTCTTCGACTTCTGAAGGATCTGTTCTGTAAATTAGTTCCTCCTTTTTACTCACTGCTCACATCACCATGCCTATGACTTCTCCTACCATCACTCAGACTTCTCCTTTGGTTTCCACAAGGATTGACACGTCTTCCACTGATGAAGTAAGAGATGAGTTTAATGAAGATATTGTGATATCTCTTGGAGATTATCATTATAGCAAGTCTAATAAAGCATTAGTTAGAAGAGGTAAGAAGATAAGCAGATATCAAGGTGATGTAGATACATATCTCTCTAACTAGGTAGTGCGGACTCAACAATTTGGTGATCCACAGGTGGATGTTGTAGATACTGCTTCTGCTTTGGGAGATTTCACAGGTGCAAACTTCCATGCTGTTAATTCTTTGAACAGAGAGTTTGACAAGAAAAAAGAAGAAAGAAACCAGAAAGAAACATGAGGCTCATGTTGCTGATTTAATGAAGATATCTAAGGACAAGTGTAATGAGCTACATGAGAAGAATACTTCTCTTTAGGATGAGCTGCTAAGTGAGAAGACTGCAAATGTTGTCTTTGTGCAGAGAATAGCCTTGCTTGAGAAGTAATGTGAATATGCAACTGCAAGTGTAGCTTCATCTTTGTTCTCTAAATTCTCACAAGAAGAATTCAAGGAATTAGCTCTCAATACTAATCAAGAGCATTATGAATTAATTAGTGAATTCTTTAAAACTCTGGATAGTATTTTTGAGAATCATCTTGTTTTTGATAAGATGTTTGTTACTCTTGCATATCAGGTAGATAGAAGGGAAGAAGCTTCCAAAGCATATGATGAATGTTGTAGATTGGCAAAGATACATGAAAGATAGGCTAGAAAACATCACTATTCTTAGCAATTTCCAGCAGAAGAAGGTCAGAACTATTTTACTTGCTTGGGAAGATTTAAATGAAACAATTGGTGAAGCTATTAAGAAGGTGCAGGCTATCTGTGGAAGGAGGTGGCATGTTGTTGACAATTTAATGGACATTTTGTGCTTTCCTGTAATGGGTCTCATCGAGAATGCATTCCCGCCAAAACTTATGATTGAACACGTTGAACAACGGCGAGATGAAGCAAAAGAGAAGATTCGGGGTCTTAGTCATATCAGCATTGATGATGTGGATCAGTTAATAAAACAACCACTTGCTATTGAATGGAAGATTCATATCTACATTCATATTTGGCATAAGTTAGCGAAGAATGAAATAGAAGATCACAAATGTGATGCCCAACCTTGACTTGAATCCACTAACTATCCCAACTTGGATGAGTTGTTGGATATTTGGAAGATATGGAAAGATTTTCTTGGGTATTAGCTTTGTTTGTGTTTTTCGATCCCATTTTGAAGGGAATTGATTCTTTTGTAATAATTATTTAAGGGGTAGACTTCAGATGTATTAAAGGACTTTTGAAAGGGGAAATATTTGGACAAGAGACTGAAGATACCTCTGTGTACTTGACGTTTATGTAATTTCTTACAAAACCTGATTTAATACAGTATTGATATTATTTCACATCTCTTGTTATTTGATTTGATTAAATTTCTTTAACAGATCACGATTTTTCTTGTTTCAAATGGATCAATATCACCGTTAATCCTTTGCAATTGATAAATGCATTAATTTATAACTTTGATTTCTCTCTGTTACTGATTCATGCATTGATAAAATTTCAAAGAATTTCTTCTTTTAAAAGTCTTCATCTATTTCTGCAAGTGATTGAACAATGGAACTTCATAACAAACATGTTGGTTTTTCAACTAACATGCATACATGCAGGTTAACCTTGAATGATACAATCTTAAGTTGATGTCAGTTGATTTTCATTAATTGATTGTGAGTTAAGTGATAAGTTAATAGTCTCGTTTACATTTCTGTTAATTTGATGAAAATACTTGTTTGTCTTACACCTCAGGTTGATCTGTAAATCAATTCGGTGTCCCTTTTGAGTAGCTTAGATTTAGATCAGATTTTCCTTTATAGTTAGATTTGAGTTTCTTTTATATGCATCACCCATCCCGTTTTCCAATCCAAGAAACAGATCCTTTAAGGATCAAATCCACAAGAGCCAGTGGAGGCTAGAAATATCCGTGGGAGCTCACTACACCAAACATGCTGGGGATAGGATTGTCCTTGCGCATGACCTTTCGAATCCCTTTAGTCTGGGTTTTCCCCATCTTTTGTAAGTCTTAGATTCCTTTTCATCCACATACACAACCGAGGCTTCAACAGGCCATTTGTTTCTCCATGTTCCTTTCTATCAATAGTTGTGGTCTCACTAGATCCCTTGTTATCTTGTTCACTTTCCTTTACACATGTTGTCATTAGACATTAGTGAACATTAAGTCACCTTTCTTCTATTCGTTTATTCCTCCATATTTTTATCCCCTTCTTGTGGGCTATTGTCATCGACATATTGTTGAACTGTGGTTGAAACCGTGCGATGTGACCATTCCTTAGTCAAACTATCCTTCCACATTGGTATCTTCAATGATGCATCGAGGGACTCATTTCCACGCATGCATAGACGCTTCCAAGGTTGTCCATTCAACATTATCTTCCATGTGGTCCAAATCATTTTCCAAAACAACACAAGGAAGTAAGTAAGGCCATGCCACCTCCACTAGTATTTCCATGTGGAAACCCCATGCATCTCACTATGATGTGTCCCTTCTACAATTTCCATATCATCAAGTTTTATAACATATGAGGCATGACCCCAGATGTGGGTGTGAATCACACCAATGTGGACTTGGGGGAGGCTGGCATGGCCCCTCCAGCCCAAGCTCAACCTACCGCCAATGCTCAACCCACCGCCAATGTTGGCCTTTAATACCATGGAAGACGTGGTCACTCCTCAGTTAAACGACGGGGCGATGCAGTCTCATCATAGCTCGGGTGCCATTACTACTCCTCCTAGCAGCCTCACTTCGCACAAGCGCCATTCAATAGGGACGATGACGACTATTAGGGTCTTCTTTCTCTACATTGTCGCTCTATTTTGTCGGGTCTTACGCATTCTCCAGGTTCTTGATGTTTTCCACTATCACTCTGCATACCAGGGTCACCCCCCCTTGCTCCATGCTCCCTTGATTTGTCCCTCTGCTGCTCTGTGCCCACGTATCATTCTCCATTATCTGGGTTTGTCAGCTCGGTGCCTTTCTCAGGTCAGTCTTCTCATTGCTATGCTCATTACCACCCCCTAGCCATGCCTAGACGATAGAGAGGCACTTCCCACAAAGGGCATGGTCGTCATTGTTAGCACTTGGAATGTACTCAGGTTGTAGGAAGCACACCCCGAGGTAACAGCAAAACCACTTTAGGAAGATATTGATATTTCTCTCCCG
>LPNX010533859.1:221254-378656 GCA_001517045.1 Pseudotsuga menziesii | reverse complement strand
AGCCCCCTTTGTACTATATCCTTAGCCCAAAGTATTTAATCAACAAAATCTCACCTCCCATCGGTCTTGCATCTTTTTTGTAAAATACAGGTGTTAACAGTCATGCTCTGGCAGAAGGCCAAATACCTCTCTCTTCTCAAGCCAGCAACAACGGCTTTGACCTAGAAATTTCAGAGGAAGTGCAGAGAATTGTATCGGATTGGGAGGATGAATTGTCTGGGGCACTTGGTGCAGCTGTAAGAATGGTGGAGCGCAGACATAACTACTGGGTCTTCAAAAAATTTCTCATGTGCCTGGTCCTCAGGTTTAACCCACTAGTTTTGCCTCCCCCAGCACCTCCTGTTCAACCCCCTTTGGCTCCTCAAGAGGCTATACCACCTAGTCCTCATGCGGAAGTGCCACAATCCTCTCTCTATCCATATGATGCCCCATCCCCCTCCATTGTTCCACCACCGTGCTCCATACCCCCTCCACATTATAGACCCTCCAGCATCCCTATACGTAAGTTTTTGTCCAACCAACCGTCTCGAAGAATACCTCTTTGTTCCCATCAAAAACCCACCTGCAGGTTCCGGGAAGGAAGACAACAGCTCCAGCAACGAGGAAATGGCGACACCTAGTGGCAGTTCGACGACATCATTAGACGAACCTGCACAACCAGCATCTCTAGGCTACACCTGTCCAATCAAGGAGGAACCATGACCCGTGGTCGTTACAGCTACGTGTCCATCTGTCTGCCTGCATGGTTTACGTTCAGGTTCCTTCCTAGTCATGTGCCGCACATTTTGAAAATGTCAGGTTTTTCTTTGTTTATGCTCCGTTAACTGGATGGATTTTGCCTTATCCTCCAAGAACTATGGAGGTTTTTTGTCTCTGCTTAATTGGAAGGCTTGTTTTCCCTCTAGGAGGGGGGGTCATTTTGGACCTGTTTTCCTTCCCGAAGGGAGGGCCTAGCTATACTCTGATACTCTATATTTGCTCCACCTGAGCAGGTCGGTCTGTAACTATGCATGTATTACTATTTTCTTCCTTTTTAATAGAATAGATCTCAACTTACCAAAAAAAAACATATGAGGCATGTGTCACGACATTATCGTACTACATTAATGTCATATTGCTATGTCATTAGGTTATATCTATACCACGATGACCATTTATATCGCCTCATCTATAACATACAAAATCATTGTTCTGGTTACTAATGCCACAACAACTAGTATATTGAGTTGCATTAGCAATAGTCATAAACAACACCCTTTGTAGTTAGCATTCCACATCTACAAACATATTTCCACGTTTGCATATATTTGGGACCCTTCATTAAGCATATAATTTAACACCTCCATTTAAAATGATGTATAAAGAAACATAAATGTTATAAGTGTTACCATAATGTTATCATGCACTATGTCATACATAGACTTTAGACACGATTTATTGATACATTCATCTTATCAGTCCCTTCCTTTAGGATAGCATGGACTCTATGAAAGGGCTCGTCGTCTTTTCATTAGTCCAGTTCATATTTGAAACCAATTTTAACTTAAGTTTACAATAATTCTTACATATTCCACTTTATATGGACCAATAAAACAAATTACACCACAATGTTATAAAATCAGAAACTTTGAGTCCTTATTTAGCCTCATATCGAGGCAAGGGGGCAGTTTTTGGTCTCAAACTTATAAATTGCTGCTCTAAAATTTAAGTAATTTACCGTGCTTGTAATATTTTGGAAATAATGATAACACTCTTATTAGAATTAGTTTCCCTTCATTAAATGTTTAGTGTTTACTTTCACTAGGCAGGGTATGGCCCTCCCCATACCACCTCCCACCGTCATGCTCCACCACCGCCTTTCACCGCTCACCGCAGAGGCAAAATTATATAAGATAGAAAGGTTGTTTTGATTTTATTCCTTGGTTCCTTTGTGTTCAATAACACATCTTTCTACCTGAAGGACCATCATTGATATGCAACATTATATTCAAAACCAAAAGGACAAAATTCTGAGCCAGGCAGTTAAAAAGTAAATGTCTCTCATACCTTTCCATCTAGTTGTATTTATTCGTCTTTTGTTGTAATTCTTTGTCTTCCATCCTTTAAAGTTGGTTGTCATTCTTTGTCAATTATAAAGAGTAGAGCACTCCAACATATTAGCGAACCGAAACAATAAGAAGATGACAAACATAATAACCATTAGAATTTGTTTCCAAAATTACAAAAAACTCATACAAAATAGCTATTTATATTGCTCTAAGTTGAGAGGCCATATCCCTCTATGGCAATTAATTTGAATTTTTGCTTCTTAATATACGAGGTGGTCATTGGAAAAGGTTACCAAAATAAAATGTTGAGTTTTGAAGGCAACAATACTATCAAAAATTATGGTTGGATTACTCAATTTATTAGCCTTACATGTCAAAAATCTATATGAAGAACACCGTGATCAACAATGTTTCTTGTAGTGTATGCCCATTGTCAAATTATAAACGTCAGTTGCTCTCATTGATGCTCTAAGATTTCTAAAACCCAAGTTTTCTAAATATATTCTCCCATGCAAATAACTAATCATTTTGAACATATTGATGATTCGTAACTTATGGTCTATCCTCACTAAAGTAAACAATAACTCAAATTGAAATGCTTTCTGCTAGATTTCTATTCATAATTAATCATAGAAAACATTGTTACAAACTCTATTATTCCAAATCTAAATTCTAGTATCCACTAGTTTATTTTCAATTTTGGGTTCACTGCTCTATTTATCTACTTACATATGTTTGCAATGTAGAGTGCTAGGGAGCTATGTAAATGATATTGTGTTAAGGATAAGCAATTCACTTAATGGTTTCTTTTCAATGTGTAGTTACAAGTACAACACTCAATGAGCCAATTATTTGTCCATCCATTCATATATGTTCAAGCACTTCTGATAGTCATAGATATGAATATGACCAAGATAAAATTAACGGATCTGGTGGCATGTTCATGTAGCAAAAATACTTGTAAGGAGACCACATTAAATTGATCCATCTACTAGAGAAAATGCAAGAGCATATGGACTTATTGGAGTAAATGGGGGAGTAGATAGGATGCTAGTTGTAGGACAAACGAAGAGTCACAACCACATGCCACAGTAACTAGATCCAAATCTTGGAGTAAATAAAAAAGCAGACGGAATTGTAGGGAATTGAGCTTTGCAGTATTTTGCTTTACAACTGCTCATCGGTTTCCTTTATCACTGATGTAGTCGAATTCCTAAATCCCAGCGTCCCAAATATTGGGGATTGAAGTTTGGTGCTAGTTATATCAAAGTTTGGATTTGAAATTCTAAAAAGACAAGATTTCTATTGGAAGATGATAATCTTGAAGGTCCTTTCTCATATTTTTGGTGTGAGTGTGATGAGAAGGACTTGTAAAAACTTTGTCCTTTGTACATACGTAAAAAATAAAGTGATTTTTCCCTGTACTTTATAAAGTGGGTCACTTTAAGTGATGTATTTAATCATTAATGAATTTAATTATTAAAAATGTATGTTCGTTAATTATTAAAGGTGAGTTTTAATGATGACCTTTGATCTTGTAATTAATTCTCAACCCTAGATTATGGTAGTTAGAGAAGGTAGTTGCAAAATTCAAGTATAATACAAAGTGAAAGGGCGTTGATGAAGACACTCGCCATCAGAAAGGAGAAGAAGAATGTGGAGATACCCTAGTGAAAGTGGCACGATTTCCAAGAAGAGGAGAAACAACACATTTTCCAATGCATCTAGAAGATGACCGTACAACAACAATCTGGCAGGGTCGTACAACATCATATGTGGGGCACAAATCCCAAGGCAATTGCTAGTGAATTTATTGTTGAATGTATAGATCATACAACAGGGTGATTTTTGGTATGCGTGGCACAAAAAACTAGGCAGAATATACAATCGAAAGTACATGTTGTACAACATGTGTGAGCAAGACGTACAACAACTAGTTGGCATGCTTTTCAAGGTAGTTGTTTGTTGTTCCAATTTGATGAAATTTTGTCAGTGAGGGTTGAAGAAATAATTTCTTATGTTGTAGAAAAAAAAATTAGTACTCTTATTTAATGAGAAATTCTTCTTTAGGGTTTTCCCCAAGTTGGGGTTTTGCTTGGTCATTTGGCCAAAACATTTGTGTACAATGTGTTTGCTTCATCTCTAGTATTTGAGAAGTGTCTTTCAGTTTGTGGTTCTAATTTCAAAGTTTATGAGAAAATTTTAATTAAAACCCTAGACATTCAATGTGTTTGACATAATGCATGCATGAGAAATTATTATGCTTATGCCAATTTTTCTTCATGATATTAGAGCCATAGTGAAGTATTAAGAAAACTAGTGTTACACAATAAAGAGGTAGAGAAGAAGTGTTGTGGTGGTCTTTATGTTATTGATGTTGTGAGTTATTTCCAATGACGAGCATATGATTTGAGGATAGCTTAAATGGAATATCCAACTATATCCCATCGAAAGTAAGGATTATCATCGTATTAAAAGAGTGGAAAATATGGAGTTTCGCAAACTCTGAGATGATCAAACCAACAGTTAGGGATGAACTTGAAGAGTTTAAATCCATTGAATATAGATCCCAAAGAGTGATCTTATATGGACTGAAAGATAATCTCATTCCCCATTTAGCAGAAAAGAAAACAGCTAAAGACGTGGGATGCACTGAATCAATTGTTTGAATCCAAGAACGAGACCGAAAGATGGCACTGAAAGACAAGCTACACAATGCCAAAATGAATAAGGATGAAGGTGTAGACTCTTACTTGACTCGTGTGGTACAATTCAAGGACGACTTGGTAGATGTAGGATAGAATGTTCCTGATTCAGAATTGGTGAGGATAGCCCTGAAGGGCTTCACCAAGAAGTGGGACGTCTTTGTGAAGTGCATTGTAGGTAGAGAAAATATTCCTAATTGGTCCAGATTGTGGGATTATTTTACTCAGGAGGAGATCCAAGAGGGGTCTCAGGGTAGTCAGGTCAGTGTAGATGTGGAGCAGAATGTGGCACTTGCAAAAAATGCAAATAAAAAGAATAAATACATGAGTCAGGCCAAGTGTTATCAGTGTGTTCATGTGGGCCACTATGCGTCAAAGTGTCTTGAGAAGAAGAAATGGAATACATAGAAAGATTTAGCAGAAAAATGCAACAGTAGAAGGATTTGCAACCAAATTCGAGCATGAATTTTCTCTGGTCTCTATTGACTCTAGTATAGGATGTTTTTCCTTTGAGCATATCTAGGTTGTTGACAGTGGGTCAACTAGACACATGACTGGAGTCTATGATGCCTTTCAGATTGTCATGGAGTTGGGACTAGGACACTATGTTCAAACAAATATAGACAATCCAGAGGTGGCGATACGAGGGGTTGGAACAATTAGGTTCCAACTAAACCTTGGTGAGGTCTTGGAGATACACAAAGTGCTCTTTGTTCTGGGGATGAGAGTTAGCAAACTCTCAGTGTCATCCTTTGAGGATGAAGGTTATGGGATGATGGTGAGATCTAGTCATGTTTTACTGTATCGAAGAGATGAGCACAAGGGGTGGTAGTCAGAATCATAGGGTGGGGCATGAGATGCACTTGATCGACATGTGATTTACATTTCTTCTTATTAGGAGAGTGGTTCTCTCCAGAGGACTGGCAGGAGACTCAACCAATTCATTGACGGTGATTATGAGTAGGTGGATGATGCTCATGTGGAGTCTCAGGCTTCAGAGTTCTAGTATGGAGTTGAGAACTTGTATCTAAGAGAGATTGTAGAGCAGAAGGGAGTTGTTTCAGGAGTCGTAAATGCAGATACAAATGGTGTCGTGGACCTTCCTCGTTAGGAGGGAGTGTTGGTAGATGATAACTCTAAAGGTCCTTTCTCATATTTTTGGTGTGAATGTGATGAGAAGGACTTGAAAAAACTTTGTCCTTTGTATTTATGCAAAAAGTGTCTTTTATATAAATAAAGTGATTTTTGGCTTGTACTTTATAAAGTTGGTCACTTTAAGTGATGTAATTAATAATTAATGAATTTAATTATTAAAAGTGTATGTTCACTAATTATTAAAAATGAGCTTTAATGATGGCCCTTGATCTTGTAATTAATTCTCAACCCTAGATTAGGGTAATTAGAGAAAGTAGTTTCAAAATTGAAGTATAAGACATAGTGAAAGGACATTAATGAAGACACTCACCATTAGAAAGGGAAGAAGAAGAATGTGAAGAAGAAAGAGGAGATACCCTGGTGAAAGTGGCACAATTTCCAAGAAGAGAATCAATACCACATTTTCCAAGGCAGACAAAAGGTGACCACACAACACCAATCTAAGAGGGTCGTACAACAACACATGGCACAAAAAATGAGGCAAAAAGTACAACAAAAATTACAGGTCGTACAACCTGTGTGAACAGGTCGTATAACTATTAGTTGGCCTATTTTTCAAGGTAGATGTTTGTTGTTCCAGTTTGGTGAAATTTTTTCAGTGAGGGTTGAAGAAATAATTTTTTATGGGTAGAAAAAATTTTGAGTACTCTTTTTTAATGAGAAATTCTTCTTCGAGGTTTTCCGCAAGTTGGGGTTTTTCCTGATCATTTGACCAAAACATATGGGTACAATGTGTTTTCTTCCTCTTCAGTATTTGAGGAGTGTCTTTGAATTTGTGGTTTAAATTTCAAATTTTATGAGAAAATTTTAATCAAAGCCCTAGACATTCAAAGTGTTTGACATAATGCATGTGTGAGAAAATATTATGCTTATGCCAGTTTTTCTTTAATTTCTTATTGCACCAAGCTTTGGAATTTCTTATCAAGATACAGATTTAGTTAACACAAGTGGTCCTTTCGAATGTAAGGTGAATAATAAGAAGAGATGCAAAGTGGCTTACATGATGCCTATTTAATGCACTACATGTCAGTAGTAACCAAATCAGGCAAAAGACTTCGCTCCTTTTCATTTTTTTCATTAACAAGTGGGCCAGGTTTGCTTTACATTCCAAGATTTTTTATTATTTTTTAAACTGAGGAAAACATTTTGTTAAAAGCACCTTATAAGTGGGTACCTTGTTATGAACTGGGTTGGTATTTTTCCATGACATATATTCAAGTTTCTTTCAAAAGTTCCTAATTTTAATATGACTTAACTTGTTGGCTTGAATTCAAATCCAGCCACTTCATACGATAATGCTTGAAAGACAAAAATATTGTATATACTTAGTAATCATAGTGATCCCAATTCACTTTGACAACTTTTAAATCCATAGTTGTAAAAGTTATTACTTGACAGACAAGTTTATATATTGTATATTCTTCATAATCATAGTGATTCCATCTCACTTTGACAGGTTTCAAAGCCATCGTTCTAAAGGTTATTGAAATAATTTTGTAAAGAAAACCTATAGTAGTTTCATACATATGGTTTTCTCTCAAATCCATAGTTTGACATATGTATGGTGTTTGTTTGTGTATGCGATATGATATGTATCCATACCTTGCATACTATTTTAAACATGGAAATCGTCTTGTGATCTCCCGCATGATGAAAAAAACCAAGGGCATACAGTTTTTATTCGGTGAGAAGAAACCCTGGATGTACAATTTTCTATAAGTGCAATCTGAACTAATAAAATTTGGAGTGATTTAGTAACTGCACAGTTTTTATTCTTATTAATATTATTATTATTTGGTGTTTTAGTTTCATTTGATACATTCATCTTATTAGTCCTCGCCTTCAAGATAGCAGAGACTCTATGAAAGGGCTTTTCGTCTTTTCATTAGTCTGGTTCATATTTCAAAGCAATTTTAACCTAAGTTTGAAATAATTCTTACATATTTCACTTTATATTGATCAATCAAACAAATTACACCACAATGTTATCAAATCGAAAACTTTGAGTTCTTAATTAGCCTCATATCGAGGCAAGGGGACAGTGTTGTTGGTCTCAAACTTATAATTTGTTGCTCTAAAATTTAAGTAATTCACTGTGCATGTAAGCTTTTGGAATAATGTTAACACTCTTGTTAGCATTAGTTTCCCAGCATTAAATGTTTAGTGTTTACTTTCACTCGGTAGGGTATGGCCCTCCTCATACCACCGCCCACTGTCGTGATCCACTGTCGCTTTTCTCCACTCACCGCAGAGGAAAAATTATATAAGATAGAGAACCTGCTTTGATTTTCTTCCTCTATTCCTTTGTGTTCAATAACACATATTTCTACCTGGAGGAGCATCATTGTTATGCAAAATTAGATTCAAAATCAAAAGGACAAAATTCTGAGCCAGACACTTAAAAAGTAAGTGTCTCTCATACCTTTCCATCTTGTTGTATTTATTTGTCTTCTATGGTAATTATTTGTCTTCCATCCTTTAAAGATGGTTGTAATTCTTTGTCAGTTCTAAAGAGTAGATCATTCCTCCAACATATTATCGAACCGAAACAATAAGAAGATTAAAAACATAATAACCATTAGAATTTGTTTCCCAGATTATCAAAAACTCATACAAGATAGTTATTTATACTACTCAAGTCCCAGCCTATTCTAGGTGACTATATACTGCTCAAGTCCCAGCCTGTTCTGGGAAACTATATACTACTCTAAGTTGAGAGGCCATATTCCTCTATGACAATTAATTTGAATTCTTGCTTCTTAAGCTACGAGGTGGTCATTGGAAAAGGTTACAAAAATAAAATGCTGAGTTTTGAAGGAAACAATACTATCAAAAATTATGGTTGGATTATTTGATTGATTAGCCTTGCATGTCAAAAATCTATATGAAGAACACCCAAATCAACAATGTTTCCTGCAGTGTATTATTCCCATTGTCAAATTATAAATGTCAAATGCTCTCATTGATGCTCTGGGATTTCTAAAACCCAACTTTTCTAAATATGTTCCCCCATGAAAGCAACCAATTGTTTTGAACAGATTGATAATCGATTCATAACTTATGGTATATCCTCAACAATAACTCAAATTGAAATCCTTTCTGTTATATTTCTATCCATGATTAATCATAGGAAACATGTTACAAACTCTAGTATTCCAAATCTAATTAATCATAGGAAACATGTTACAAACTCTAGTATTCCAAATCTAAATTTCCAGTATCCACCAGTTTGTTTTCAATTTTAGGTTCATTGCTCTATTTACCTACTTACATGGGTTTTCAATGTAGAACTCTAGGGAGCTATGCAAATTCTATTGTGTTAAGGATAAACAATTCACTTAATGGTTTCTTTTCAAAGTGCAATTACAAGTACAATGCTCAATGAGCCAATCCTTTTCCCATCCATTCATATATGCTCAAGCACTTCTGATTGTCATAGATATGAATATGACCAAGATAAAATTAACGGATATGGGAACATGTTCATGTAGAAAAAATACTTGTAAGGAGACCACAGTACCTCTCGGAGTAAATACGAAAGTTGGCAGAGTTGCAGGACATTGAGCTCTGGAGGCTTTTGCTTTATAGTTGCTCATTGGTTTCCTTTATCACTGAGGTAGTCGAATGCCTAAATCCCAATGGCCCAAATATCGAGGCTTGAAGTCTAGTGCTGGTTATATCAAAGTTTGGATTTGAAATTCCGAAAAGGTAGGATTTATGTTGGAAGATGACAACTCTGAAGATCCTTTCTCATAAAAACTTTGACCTTTGTAAGTTATGTAAACGATGTATTTTATATTTTCCTTGTACTTTATAAAGTGGGTCACTTTAACTGATGTATTTAATCATTAATTAATTTAATTATTAAAAGTGTATGTTCATTAATTATTAAAAGTGAGTTTTAATGATGACTCGTGATCTTGTAATTAATTCTCAACTCTAGATTAGGATAGTTAGAGAAAGTAGTTGCAAAATTGAAGTATAAGACAAAGTGAAAGGACATTAATGAAGGCACTCACCATCAGAAAGGGAAGAAGAAGAATGTGAAGAAGAGAGAGGAGATACCCTAGTGAAAGTGGCATGATTTGCAAGAAGAAGAGTAACAACACGTTTTCCAAGACATCCAAAAGGTGACCATACAACAACAGTCTGACAAGGTTGTACAGTAGCATGTGTGGGGCACACATCCCAAGGAAATTGTTGGTGCATTTATTGTTTACTTTTCATATCATACAACAGGGTGATTTTTTGCATGTGTGGCACAAAAAACGAGGCAAGAGGTACAACATAAAGTACATGTTGTACAACATGTGTGAGAAGGTCGTACAATAGTTAGTTGGCACGTTTTTCAAGGTAGTTGTTTGTTGTTCCAGTTTGGTGAAATTTTGTCAGTGAGGGTAGAAGAAATCATTTCTTATGTTGTAAAAAAAATTGAGCATTCTTATTTAATGAGAAATTCTTCTTCATGGTTTTCCTCAAGTTGGGGTTTTGCCCGACCATTTGACCAAAACATTTGTGTACAATGTGTTTGCTTCATCTTCAGTATTTGAGAAGTGTCTTTGAATTTGTGGTTTTAATTTCAAAGTTTATGAGCAAAGTGTTTGACATAATGCATGCGTGAGAAATTATTATGCTTATGCCATCTTTTCTTCAAGGTATCAGAGCAATAGTGAAGCATTAAGCAAACTAGTGTTACACAATAAAGAGGTACAGAAGAACTGTTGTGGTGGTCTTTCTATTATTGTTGTTGTGAGTTTTTTCCAATAATGAGCATATTGTTTAAGGATAGATTAAATGGAATATCCAACTATATCCCATTGAAAGTAAGGATTGTCGTCGTATTAAAATAGTGGAAAATATGGAGTTTTGCAAACTCTAAGATGACCAAACCAACATATAGGGATGAAATTGAAGGTTTAAAGCCCTTGAATCCAAATCCCAAAGTGATCCTAGATGGAGTCAAAGATAATCTCATTCCCCATTTAGCAAAAAAGAAAATAGTTAAAGACATGTGGGATACACTGAATCAATTGTTTGAATCCAAGAACGAGAACCGCAAGATGGCACTGAAAGACAAGCTACACAATGCCAAATGAACAAGGATGAAAGTGTAGCATCTTACTTTACTCGTGTGGTACAAGGATGAGTTGACAGTTGTGGGAGAGATTGTTCCTGATTCATAATTGGTGAGGATAGCCCTAAAGGGATTCACCAAGAAGTGGGACATCTTTGTGAAGTGCATTGTAGATAGAGAAAAGATTCCCAATTGGTCCATATTGTGGGATGATTTTACTCAAGAGGAGATCAGCGGTATCAGGGCAATCAGGTCAGTGTATAAGTGGAGCATAACGTGGCACTTGTAACGAATGAAAATAAAAAGAAGAAAGACCTTACTCGGGTCAAGTGTTATCAGTGTAGTTTTATGTGACACTATGCCTTGAAGTGTCTTGAGTAGAAGAAAGGTAAGACAAAGAAAGATTCAACAACAACTACAACAGTAGAAGACTTTGCAGCCAAATTCGAGCATGAATTTTCTTTGGTCTCTATTGACTCTAGTATAGGAAGCTCTTCCTTTGAGCATATCCGAGTTGTTGATAGTGGGTCAACCAGAAACAATACTGGAGTCTATGATTCCTTTCAGATTGTCATAGAGTTGGGACCAAGACACTATGTTCAGACAAATATAAACAGTCCACAAGTGTCGATACGAGGGGTTGGAACAGTCAAGTTCCAACTAAACCTTGGTGAGGTCTTGGAGATACACAGAGTGCTCTTTGCTCCTGGGATGAGAGTTAGCAAACTATTGGTGTCATCCTTTAAGGATGAACGTTATGGGATTCTAGTGAGATCTAGACATGTTTTCATGTATCGAAGAGATGAGCCAGTTGGCACTACCATTCTATTAGGAGATTACAAGGATAGGTTATAGATTTTGAGAGGGAATATTGTACATCCAGGAACATGGGTGTGGTTGTCAGAGTCAGAGGTTGGGGAAAGAGATGCACCTGATCAACATGTGATTTACATTTATTCTTATGAGGAGAGTGGCTCTCTCCAAAGCACTGGTAGGAGACTCAGCCAGCCCACTGGTGGTGATGATGAGCAGGTGGATGAGGCTCAGGTCGAGTCTCAGGCTTCAGAGTTCCAGTATGGAGTTGAGAACTTGTATCTGAGAGGTATTCCAAAGCAAGAGGGAGTTGTTTTAGGAGTCATAAATGCAGATACAGATGGTGCCGTGGACCTTCCTCGTTATGAGGGAGTGTAGGTAGATGATAACTCTAAAGGTCCTTTCTCATATTTTTGGTGTGAGTGTGCTGAGAAGGACTTGTAAAAACTTTGTCCTTTGTATTTATGTAAAAAGTTTATTTTATATAAATAAAGTGATTTTTGCCTTGTACTTTATAAAGTTGGTCACTTTAAGTGATGTATTTAATAATTAATGAATTTAATTATTAAAAATGTATGCTCATTAATTATTAAAAGTGAGTTTTAATGATGACCCATGATCTTGTAATTAATTCTCAACCCTAGATTAGGGTAGTTAGAGAAGGTAGTTGCAAAATTGAAGTATAAGACAAAGTGAAAGGACATTGATGAAGATACTCACTGTCAGAAAGGGAAGAAGAATAATGTGAAGAAGAAAGAGGAGATACCCTAGTGAAAATGGCATGATTTCCAAGAAGAAGAGCAACAACATGTTTTCCAAGGAAATTTGAAGGTGGCGGTACAACACGTGTCTGACAGGGCCATACAACAGCATGTGTGGAATGAAAAATGAGGCACAAGGTACAACAGAAAGTACAAGTCGTACAACCCATTTGAAGAGGTCGTACAGTTGTTAGTTGGAATGTTTTTCAAGGTAGTTGTTTGTTGTTCCAGTTTGGTGAAATTTTGTCAATGAGGGTTGAAGAAATAATTTCTTATGTTGTAGAAAAAATTTGGATTACTCTTTTTTAATGAGAAATTATTCTTCATGGTTTTCCCCAAGTTGGGGTTTCATCCAATCGTTTGACCAAAACATCTGTGTACAATGTGTTTGCTCCATCTTCAGCATTTGATAAGTGTCTTTCAATTTGTGGTTTTAATTTCAAATTTTATGAGCAAATTTTAATTAAAACCCTAGACATGAAAAGTGTTTGACATAATGCATGTGTGAGAAATTATTATGCTTATGTGAGTTTTTCTTTAATTTCTTATTGCACAAAGCTTTGGAATTTCTGATCAAGATACAAATTCAGTTGACACAAGTGGTCCTTTCATTGTAAGGTGAATTATAGGAGGAGACAAAAAGTGGCTTACATGACGTCTATTTAATGCACTACGTGTCAGTAATAACCAAACTAAGCTAAAGACTTTGTTCCTTTTCATTTTTTTTCCATTGACAAGTGGGTCACTTTGCTTTACATTCCAAGATTTTTATTATTTTTTAAACAGAGGAAAACATTTCGTTAGAAACATTTTATATTATATTATTCTAAGTGGGTACCTTATTATGGTTGTTTTTCTCCCATGACCTATATTCAAGTTTTTTTTTTAAGTTCCTATGGTTGTTTTAAGTTTCATGTGATAATGCTTGAGAGACAAAATTATATATTGTATATACTTGGTAATCATAGTGATCCCTACTCACTTTTACAACTTTTAAATCCATTGTTCTAAAGGTTATTGCTTGAATGACAATTTTAAATAATTTTTCTTCTAGCTCCAACATGTGTGGTTTATTGGTATCACTTGATCATATGAAGTAACTTGTTGTAAAGGAAGTCATAGTTACGGATTCCCTTGTAAAAAACACTCTTCCTAGAATTAAGAATAATGGAAGATTCATGTTTCATTTTTTCTTTTATATGATTTTGATTATGTCTTCAATGACTACCACAACGGTGCACCAGAGACACTTGTTTCAATGCAAACCTACCTGAATACTGTGAGATTATAGTTGGCATGAGCATAGACTCAAAAACTCTACAATCAGAGATTACAGAGAAAGAAAAAAATGTCATACTCTCATGTTATTTAAAGATATAAAATGCTCTGCCAAGATATTAATTAGCGTTTTGAAATACTCCTCTAGTAATACTTTATTCACGTCAAACTTTTTGGATTAGAATATAACATGCAAGGATGCAACCGATCTTCGTTTTATACCAACTACTGCATGCATGTGCTTTGTTTTTACTAATCTCGGTTTAACTAGAACATAGAAAAACCAAAAGATTCTTTGAATCTGTATATCTTCAATTATTTAACATTGAATCTTGGAATAACCTCTAGAAACAACATCTCCAAAATATGACTCAAAGCAAGGTAGTTGATTCAGTTGTTGATTATGCCTAGTGAGCTCAGTTTACCGTGAAAAAAACCTTTGCACAAAACACATCCCCTAGTGAGTGTGATCAATATTATTTATTCTATCTTGCTAGCTTTTGAATAGATTTTGGCCTATTTATTTCTCTCAAGAATGTTGATAAAACATCGGACCCAAGGGATTCATAGGCTCTATGGATGAATTGGAATTGGAGACGAATCTTTGCATATCAACCCTATTGCAAGTTGGACAGCTTGATCCATTCATCTTCATCAAATTTCAAGATAAGTAGTTTAGTTCTATCTTTCCCAGTTCACCAAGATGCATTATTGTCCAATCAATTGTATTGCATCCATTATGTTTACGGATGATTAACCGCTACTTGGTCTCTATTTGGGAAATGAATTGTCGTTGGAATCATAATTTATATAGACTGCTTTTATTTGATCAAGTAGCTATGCTACTTACCACCATGCTCTAGTTCTCTCTAACTAAATCTCTATCTAAACATAAGGCAAGGCTAATTGCTTCACAACCACCATTGATTGGTAACTTGAGTGAAAATCTAGAGTATACCTAGCTCAAAACATCAAAAGCATATGGAACTAGCATGTTGAACACCCTTAACATTCATGGTTGTGAAACTTACATGTTCTCAACTCATTCATGAATGGCTCCACCAACTTGGCATATTAAATCTCAAAAGTGGTAACCCATTAATAGGCATTGGCATCCAAACACAACATTAAATAATAAACATAATTTACTCGTGAATGTGTTAATCAACTATAAGGTATGGTTATGGAAGTGAAGCATAATTAATTTTTATTATTACCTTAAAAGGTGACAATAAGTTGAAAATTACTTCTAGATTCAAATGGAGTATAATTATTCGTAATCAATATGGAGATAGGGTCAATATAACTTGCGATCAATTCTAAGCCCAATTTTTAAGGGTTCCTAGATCGATTATAGTATACTTTAACAATTATTTTTGTTGAGATATGGCCAATCGAATGTGTCACTAAGTCCTTCGCCACTTTTAAAATTTCATGATCATGTAGCTAACATAAAAATAACTCTATTTTTCTAAGAAGTACTAAAGAATGCAATCATGTAAGATTATTTTTTATTAAAATTAGAAGAATCGGTATAAAGAATAAGATAATTATTTTAATAGAAGGGTATAAATAATTTTTTGTTTGCACCCATTCCTTTATAGAAACCTAAAATCACATGTGATGTATATACAACTCCATGTGTCAAAATTTGCACATTCAAACTTAAAGGTTGAAAAAACTAGTGATCTCTTGTTCTCTCTAGACATTACATAAACTAATCCTTTCTTACCCATATTTATGTAAGTCGAGTAGGTAGAAAGTGAATAAATTCATGCTACCACATACAAGTAAGAGTCACGATGGGGAACCACTCTACCTTAAAAACTACTAAAGGGTAGGGTTAGGGTACCGACCTACCACGTACACCACTAACAATGATGAGAGAGTGAAGTTGTCACTTGGTATTAGGGCGATATTTAGGAACCCTAAGCAAGAAGAAGATGGAAAAAAAGAGAAAGGGATCTAGATTAATTAGGAATTTAATATTAATTGGTTATCTAAGGATGTAGGTCAATTATACCACTTCAATTAGGGTTTCTAACAATTAATTAAAAATAATTTAAAACCGGAAATGCAAGCTAACATTGGGTTGCTTCCCAATTCACTTTAGTGAAACTAAATGTCGAAAATGAAAAAGAGAAGAAAGGAAGGAACTCACTTGAATGAGTATTATTTAGGTGTTAAATCTTCTTAGGATAAAGATGATATTTTTGAGAGATCTCTAACAGAATGTTCCACCTCCTAAAGTATCCTCCACACACAACTCAATCCTCCTACAAACAAACTTGCACTAGTCTCTAATACAAAATAATAAAATACTAGATCTACCACATATAATGATATAACAATATCTAATGAATGGAGAGCCTAGTGTCCTCGGAAGGGTTTTATACCTCCCTTGCCTTAGCTTTTAATTTAGGATGGTTCACTCTCCAACAAGTTATTCCAATGCTGCTTCCACAATGTTTATTATCCATTGTTCTCATACATGGACCTCCTTCTCAAATTGTGTGCCATATGCCTCTCATATTTCCAATGTTATTCTAATGTCTGACAATATTGTCAGAAAGATCCAATGCTCCTCAACATGTGTTTGGGACCATGACGAACCTCCATGAGGTATGCTTCTCAACCCATAAATACTTGAATCAAGTTTCCAACCTCCAAGTCATATATTACATGGTCCCAAGATATAAGGGCTAATTACTCTTCTCTAAGTGCCCATTTCTCCTCCTAGGAAGGTACCTTCTCTAATTTAGAAACTAACCCTCCCCATTGTGTGCAACAATGGGTTGGTCATCATGTTGATAAGATTAGCTACCTCCTAGGTAAATTTGCAATGTCAACACTCTAACCAAGGTCAAGCACCCAAACAGATCCATCCATATGTTCATGAAGTATTTATAAGGACCTAGGAGAGATTGTTCTCTCCTAGCAAGGTGAAAACACTTTTGGAGTAACCCGAAAAACTAACACTCCCTTTTTACAGTAAAAATATTTTTTAACACCCATCATCAACTCCCTTTAAAACCGCAACATGTAACTCCAATTCCTATACAAATTGAAAGAATCCTTAAGATCTATAACCACAAGTATAGGTTTGTACACCTCAACATCCAAGTATTCACTACTCACAAAGGTGTCTCTTTCTACAGGAAATCAACCAAGTGACATGCAACTCAACCTATGGATGGTGAACATGGAAATAAAATACAATAAGGCCACTTGGTCTACACCCCCAAACCAAGATAGTCCCTCTTCCCCTCCGACTAGGGGATCCAAAATAACAATAACCATCTGTGAAATTGAAGGAACATAACCCTAGATCACTACTTCCTTCCAAAATTTGAAATGACTCCATAACAAGGAAGACATCAACAATAAGATGTCAAAATCCCTAAAGTCAATATTATTGTTGAAATATTGTAACTTCAAAGAATATTCTAAATGTATTAAACTGATGTACCACAAGGGAGATGTATTATTCCTCCGTCGAGATGTTACTATTGTATTTTCTCATCATAGAGTCATGAGGTATAACCTCCATTGTAAGTCGGGTCAATAGTACCCTAATGAATATAATATAATAGTGTTTTGAGTCTTCCTATGTGAAGTCGGCCCAGTCAATTTAGTGGGGTCGACTTGTTAGGTTAAAATTCAAGTGACAAAAAGAGTATAAATAGAGGAGTTGTGTTCATCATTAGAACACAGACACTCACTTGTGTATATCGCATAGAAGAGAGAGAGAGAGGGACATACCAGCAGGGAGGAGGATCACATGTTTTGGGGTTTTATCTTATACATCTATATAGAGGAAGTTTTGTTGGGTTTTCTTCCCCTTGAGGGTTTCCTAGGATAAATCTGTGTCTATCTTGTGATTGTGTTTCTTTCAGTGATTCTCCATATGCTACTACTATGAATTTGGACTAAAATATAGTGATATCTATCTAAGCATATGAAATATTAACATGGTATCAAAGCTTACCTGAATAGAACAGCTTTCACAAGGTGAAACTCTCTCTCCTCTCCTTCTGGCAAGAAATTAGGGTTTCTGCAAAATTTGGGAATTTGAATATATAATTGCATAGAAATGTGTGCCTCCATAGAGCACATCTATTGAGCCCTAGATAGAATTTTTTGAGTGGATGAATCTCCAAGAAATACAAATCCTAGTTTGGCCTTGAACCAGAAAACTGTAGAAAACCAAAACCATAAATCTACAGAAAGTGAAACCTCACAAGAAATTTTTGAAGGGTGAATATTTGGAATCTATAGAAATCAAGTGGACCAACCAACTCACCTAATTCAAGCACATCTCCTAGTAATTTCAACTTTTCATTTTGATAATTTTCAATTTTTAGTGACCTCCTGGATAAGATGGCCCCAAGCACTAAGCTTGAGGATAACCTGGAAGGAATAGAAAACTTCTGAGCATGGAAGTATAGGATTTGTCTCATTCTCAGAGAGAATGATCTTGAAAAATACATCAAGGGTGAAGTTGCAAAACCAAAAGAATATGAAGCTAAGGAGAAGAACCAGAAGGACCTAATCAAGGAAATGAGGATCATTGTTGATTCTACCAAAGATCACTTGATCCCTCAGGTGTCATATAAAAAGACACCAAATCAAACATATGATGCCCTTTCCAGAATGTATGAGGGAAGGAACATCAATAAAAAGATGAATTTGAGAGCTCAACTGAAGGGTACCAACATGAGAAAAGGAGAATCCATTCAATATTACTTCACAAGGGTTTCCAGTTCAAGGAACAACTAGATTCCATTAAAGTCTCCCTTGATGAAGATGAACTAGTTATGACTGTTCTCAATGGACTCACTAGACCTTGGGAGTCATTCATACAGATTATGTGTGCCAGAAAAGAAAGTATGAAGTTTGACATTGTATGGGAAGATTGCATCTAAGAAGAAGCTAGAGTAGATAACAAAGAAGCTCTACGTAGAGAACATGATCGATATCTAGCTACCCATACCATAAGGAGAAGACAATCAAACTTCAAGAAGGATAGTCACAAGGAGTATAAACCTCCAAATAAGTTTCAAAAGAAAAAAAAAACAGTCAGAAGAAATACTACTCCAAATATCAATGTTACAAGTGTCATAAGATAGGACACCTTTCCAGAGAGTGTCCCGTGAAGAACAACAACAAAAAAAGACATCATGCTCATCTAGCTAAAGAAGGGGATGAAGAAGAAGAAGAATAAAGACCTCTAAAGAGACAATTAAAAGAAGAATATGTAGAAGAATATGTATTATTCTCGGCACTATATGGATCTGTAATACCTGGACAAGATACATGGCTTATTGATAGTGGTGCTTCAAAGCACATGACAAGGAAGAAGCAAACTTCGTCAAGACTTCAAGAAAATAGCTCTCCTCATAAAGTATCACTAGGAGATGATTATCAATATCCCATCAAAGGAATTGGTGAATCAAGCTACAATCTTGACTCTGGAACCTCCATGAAGATGAAGGAAGTACTATATGTACCAGGTTTGAAAAAAAACTTACTTTCCATCTCAACATTAGATAAGAAAGGATGTAGAGTTACTTTTTATAGATGGAAAAGTACTCATGTGGACCAAAGGAAAGACACTTGAAGATGATGTGGTCATTGGTGAAGAAGAAGGAGGATTGTACAAGCTCAAGGGACATCTAGAAACATCCCCTGTCCATGATACCACTAGATCATGTGAAATATGGAATAGAAGGATTGCTCACATCAACTACAAATAATTACCCTATGTGAGCAAAGTGGTAACATGTTTACCAGATTTGAATATCGATCATGAAGGTACTTGCAAAGGATGTGTAAGAGGGAAGAACATCAAGAATCCATTTCCAAAGAGTGAAACAAAGACTAAGGGTATGTTGGAATTGATTTATTCCAATGTATGTGGTCCTATGCCCTCCACATATTTAAGTGGATATGAATACTATGTTACATTTATTGATGACTATTCAAGAAATACATGGATATATTTCTTGAAGACAAAGAGTGAAGTGTTCGGGAAATTCAAGGAATTCAAAGCCTTGATAGAGAACCATTCATAAAGAAGAATCAAAACACTCAGAACAAATAATGGTGAAGAATATACTTCAAAATAATTTGAATCATTCTTCAAAGAAGTTGGAATCAAGAGGGAACTAACCACTCCCTATAATCCCCAACAGAATTGTGTTGCGAGAAAGAAAGAATAGAACCATTATGGATGGAGTGAAGGCAATGATTCGTGATCAAGATATTCCCATGCATCTATGAGTTAAAGCATCAAGAAAAGTTGTGTATGTGCAGAACAAATTATCTCACAGTTCCCTTGGATTCAAGAATCCTGAAGAAATGTATACAGGAAAGAAACCTGAAGTGAGCCATCTCAAGATATTTAGTTGTCCAGTATCTGTTCACATTCCAAAAGAGAAGAGAACCAAGCTAGATCCTTCCGGGAAGAAAGGAATATGTGTTAGATACTGTGAAGTCTCCAAAGCCTTTAGGATTAACATTTCAGGATTCCATCATATATATATTAGTGGGTATGTAACATTTGATGAAGAAACAACTCTTAAGAAATCCAGAAGGTTTCATCTTGAAGAAGTACATGAAGAGGATGTACCTCCCAGAAAGATAAAAGTTGAACCCTCTCCTGAAATAGTAGCATCAGAAGATCATGATATGCTAGAACGTCAGGAACCCCCTACTATGGATATATCTCGAAACAGAAAACTTGCTTGGGTAAGAGATATCATACAATAAGCAGAGAAGTATGGAGCTCCAAAAGGCTCCACAAGAACAAGCAAGAGATCAAATCCATTCTCCAACTGTGTAACTTTGATGTGTTATATTGTAGATCAAGAACCTACTAGTTATGAGCAAGTTGTACAAAAGAAAGAATGGGTAGAAGCAATGACAGAAGAATACCAGTCAATAATGAAGAATGATGTTTGGGATATAGTACCCAGACCAGAAAGAAAGAGTGTGGTATCTTCCAAGTGGCTCTACAAGATAAAAACATGTTGCTGATGGAAGTGTCAAAAAATACAAGGCAAGATTTGTGGCTAGAGGATTCTCTCGGAAAGAAGGAATTGATTATGAAGAGACATTTGCACCAGTAGCAAGGTACACTTCCATCAGAACCATCATGGCACTTGCTTCCATGATGAAGTGGAATCTACACCAGATGGATGTATATACATCCTTCCTAAATGGTGTGATTGAGGAAGAAGTATACATCAAACAGCCACAAGGATTTGAAATCGAAGACAGAGTGACTCATGTATGTAAGTTGAAGAGGGATTTGTATGGACCGAAGCAATCTCCTAGAGCTTGGTATGGAAGAATAGATAACTTCTTGACAAGATTGATATTTACCAAAAGTAAATCAGATCCTAACCTTTACCTTAAGATTATGGATGATGAACCTGTCATGTTATTACTATATGTGGATGATCTATTTCTGACAAGAAATGAGAAACAGATTGCAGAAAGCAAGAAGAAGCTAGCTGAAGAATTCAAGATGAAATATCTTGATGTTAGCAAACTATATGGGCTAACTAATTAGTGAGGGATATGGCCATTAAAGGGAGGAATAAGGTTACAAAAATTCCCATATCATCTTACCTTAAATATTGTTGATGAAGAAATCCTCCCTTAGTTGAATAATGACAGCAAAATGAATGCCATGGATCTGCAGCGGACAAAATCAAAGGCTAAAATTCATTTCTGCCAAAGGAAAGTCGGGAGAGGAAGTGCGAAAGAGGTAAAAAATTGGTTATAAAAGTGGTAAGCCCAACTTCTTCTTTCTACAGTCCAGATCTGATGGCTTAGACAATTTCCACACAGATCGACGGTGCGGAAAGGGAAAAGCAGGAAGAAGAATGGAGGAAATCGGAAAGCAGAAGATACAAAAGTTTGGTCATAAAGAGTTAGAACTTTTGCCTTCTGCTTTTCGTAGTCCAAGATCCGACAACTTAGAAAATTTCCACTTAAGATCAACGATCCGAAAGAAAGTAGAAGGGAGGAAATCGAAAAGTGGAAACTTAAGAATTTGGTTGTGAAAAGTTGAAGTTCTGCTTTCTGCATTTTTGAAAAGTGCGGAAAGGTGGAAGCAGAAAAGCCAGAATTCGCATCCAAGAAAGGTTGAAGTTCTTATTTCCAGAAAAGTGCGGAGGCAGAAAGGCCAAAGCAGAAAGGAAGAAGCAAAAAAGGAAAAGTTTTGGCCATAGAAGAATGGAATCCTGAGTTTTGTTTTCCTCGATCCTCTAGATCAACAATCCAAATCTTTCTCGCTAAAGATCAACGGTCCAAAAGAAAGCAGAGGGGTGAAAATCGGAAAGCAGAAAAATTAAGTATTTGGGCGTGGGAAAATTGAAAGTCTGAGTTCCTCTTTCTACTTTTTGAAAAAGTGCAAAAGCGGAAAGGAGGAAGTAGAAAATTCAGAATTCGCATCCGCAAAAGGTTGAAGTTCCACTTTCCAGAAAAGTGCGGAGGCAGAAAGGCAGAAGCAAAAAAGGTAGAATAGCAGTCGCAAAAGTTGGACAATCCGATTTCCGCTAAAGGCGGAAGTGGAAGGGAGGGATCGGAAATGCGGAAGTGGAAGAAGAGAGGTTTCGGGGAAGAAAATTGGAGGATTCGTGTTCCACTTTTAGCTAAAGGCGAAAGAAAAAGGGCAAATGCGGAAGGGCAGAAATATAATTTTCTTTGTTATGAAATGTCGAAATTCTGATTTTTCGTCTTCCGAAGCTCGCAAGATTGATCTTAGATCAATGGTTGAGAGTGAATCCTACAGATATCGACGATGAAGAAAGCTAAAGGGTGGATAGGGAAAGTTAGAATCCATTTTTTCATTTCCCTCCAACTCCAGATCGACGGCCCAGAATGAATATCAGGTACGATCAATGGTCCAAAAGCAATTCCACAGATGAAGATGCCGACATGAAGGAAACCGTTGCAGAACGATGAAGGAGGTTCTGAACCAGTCATTTTCATTGAGAGAGCCTGAGTCCCTGCTTTCGAATTTCCCTAATTGATACATCATGCACGTCTTTGCATGCTTTCTCATTTTGTTTATGATCATGGCAAATCTGCTAGATCATTGAATTTGTTATGATTTTGATTTCTACATGTAACTGATTTGGCCTCTATTTCGAGGTTGGTCTCGAGAACCTAAGATACTATAAATATACCCTCAATAGAGGAAGATAGGGTTGAAAGCTGTGAGACTTTTGCGTTATATAATTTTGAGATCTGTCTGTGATAAAAGTTGTAGAGTCGAATGTTGGCCTTTGAATGCAAAGATTCATGTATATTTCTCAGTTACAGTCTGCGATTTCTCTTCTTTATGTGCATTTCCTTCTTGATAATATTGTTTTTACGTTTTCTTTCATATCTTAGATAAGTGTGTGATAGTTTTCAGAATTCATACTTAGTTATGCTCTGGCTATCATTTCAACTATTCACAAACCGTTTCTACTAAATTTAATGCATAATTCATCTATTTGGTTCTCTATGGTAATGGACTGTCATCATTTCTTCCTTATCACCAAACCAAAAAACATATTAACTGTAACCGAAGTATTATCTTGCTTTTGCAGACATTTCCCATGCAAACTGCTCTGTGTTTCTTGATAATTGTGACTCCATAGCCCAATGTACCCTTACTCTATTTCAACCACCCACACATCTAAATTTTATTTTGTTTGTGTATCTGGCCCTGATAAAAATATGTGAGAGATCCCTATCTAGAAAGGAAGAGTGTTATCAGATAAATCTACTCAATCGGAATCAAGCCAAATCTCCCTAGTCCAAGTGGATCTAGAACAAATCAAATACAGAATACAATCTTTTTTCCTAGATCAAACAGAAATGCAAAGAAACAGATAGATCACCTACCTGAAATATGCAGATCCTCTTCTCTCTTTGTTGATCCAAGCTCCAAAGTCTTCAAATCTTCAACTACAAAACACTGTCAAGAAAGTGGAAACAAGCAAACAGTATATTCGTATCCAAACATATAATTGATCTAAGCTAACAGTTAAGGAAGAAATCTCTAAACATTATTAACACGATAATATTTATGGAAAGATATTTATATTAATGCAATCGAGGAGATACATAGAATTACATAGAGAAGGAACATCACAACCTAGCCTTAACACTGCAATATTCCATCCAACAATCCAATCCAAAGCCTCCAAAAAAAGATAGTAAGCCACCTAGAAATTTCGCCAGCATGAGAGTAACATAGTCCTTCCTCCCTTCACAATGGAGAAAGGGTTTAATTTATAAGGCTAAATGGATAGAGTAGGTTGAGGATTAGGAGGAGGACTCTAAGGGATATTCCCCATAGGTTAGGAACCAAATTCCACCTCACCTAAATGATCGGGATAAATATCCACCTCATCCACCTTCGAGAAGGGTCTCGAAGCTCCATTTTTTTCCCTCAAAATGCCACCAACGCACTTAGTAGGAAGGGAAAAAGCATCGTCGATGCACCTAGCAGTGGGAGATAGAGCGTCGGCATTGGCACACCTAGCATGAAGGGGAAAAGCATCGACCTTCCTAAAGAGGGAAAAAAGCAGGAAAAACCTCAATATCAATCAACTTTAGCAGAGGGAACTTTAGGGATCAGGCATAAGGTTGACACATGGATCAAGAGGACAAGTTTTTGGTGTAACAGAATGCCCCCCAAAGCATGAAGTTAGAGGAATGCGATAGGTGAATGCTTTGTAAAGTAAATAAATTGAAGGCAAGGATGTTGGTTGGAAGTTGTTGCAGTACAACTGACTCAAATCTCATATGACTCATAACATGGTTGTCGACCAATACAATGCAGATCCATGGAAGTAGAGATCGACTGAACACAACCATGGATACTAGACACAACCATAGATCCATGATGACATGATAACACAGCCATGATGAATACAAAGTGGATATGTTTAAAATGACTCAAAACAAACTCTATCGCAACCTGGGTGAAGATATCTGACAACCCAGGGTCTTCAAGTCAAACCCGCAATGATACGAATCTAATCATGTGATTACAATGTCTTGACGTCAAACATGGTAGAAGCCACTTGAATACCAGTCATTAATGTAAACTGTTAACAAGTGCGATGGAAATCACCATTGATTTCAATGATTCCCAAGGTATCACAGTACATACCATCGAATGTGAATAAAGGACTTCGATTCGAACACTCAATGAGATCTTTCAATAAAGAGCCAATGATGTAAACTCATGTTGAAAGTGAGGTAACCTGCCATTTAGGCATGTAGACCCAAGGCACTTGACTTGGTTACTAAGTCTAATTCCTAGATGAGGAGTTGAAATCGATAGGAAATAGACTTGTCGAAGGAGGGCCATGATGAATCCCCCATCATCGACACAAAACACGATCAAATTATTTTTTGGAGCAAACCAGACAGCAGAGTGATGTACGAAACTGACTCAGGGATGACCAACATCATAGAAGGTATATTGAATGCAGACAGTGAAAGGATGACCAAATTTCTCTTTAACATGGGCATGGCATGACTTGGAAGTATTGACACGAGAATGATACCAATCCCCCAATGCAACTGACGGTGAGAGTATTCTGGGCCAAATCAAAGGAGTAATAAGACTCTATGATTTAGCAGGACTTGAAGACAAATGAATTACCGAAGTATTGAAATGCATATGCAATTGAGTGCCATGTTCAAGAGTGACTATGTACTGCCATAACAAAATACAAAATATTTCCTTAATTTCCCCATCGTGATTGATGAGTACCTCTTTGTTTTTTAACGAGCTGGAAAAGGGTAACAAACATTCGATATAGCTCATCAAGCGATGAGTCCATTCCCATATGTTTTACGAACCTGAGAAAGGAGGGGTTCGTTCCCAGAAAGGGTCCTTCATCATTTGATTTTATGAGTCCGATGAATGTAAACTCATTTGTCGCTTCATGTTTAGAGAGTCTGAAATGACTAAGAAGACTCCAGAAGGTCCTTTTTCGTAAATAGGCCTAATTGATCTGAAAAAGTGATAAACTACTACCGACTAGTCAATTGTTCTGATCATTTTTACAAGCGTGAATGTAACAAGTTCGCTTGGCAATATTTTGTGTTTTTAGGAATACTGAAAAGAGCTTAAATATAACTCCGTAACGAGTTCTTTTTTCATAATCCAATTTTAACGAATCTGAAAACAGTAAAACTATACTCGATACCTCTTCACTAAGTTTTTAACGAGCACGCCGAAGGTATAAAAGGCACTTGAAACCTTTTTCATGTTTGAACCAGAGCACGAAAAAGAGATAAAGTAAGCTCAAACCAGTTTTCATGTTTTAACCAGAATATGAAAAACGAAAATTAAGCTCAACACCATCTTACTATTTTTACCGATCTCGAAGATCAGTTAAAAGAATGCTTAGGATATTTGCTTCATTGTTTAACAAGATTGAAACAGAATAAGAACTATGCTCAAAACATGTTTTCATTTTTATGCAAGCTTGAAACCAAAAGGTAAACTATGCTTAAGGAAACGTACTTCATTTTTTAACGAGCTTGAAATAGAAAATGAACTATGCTCAAAAGGTGGTTTCATGGTTTAACAAGCTCGAACTAAAACAAAGTATGCTCAAAATGGCTTCCATTGATGGGTGATTTCCCAACATGATGTCCAGTGGTTGGTACTTTCTCCCAGTATAATTGTCAAGTAGCTAAATCCAACATAAAGAGGTAGGGTGCATGCCCCCCAAAGTTTCATTTAGCCTACTTTACAAGCAGATGAAATGAAGGCTCAAATATTGAGTCTTGACACAATGGAAGGATTTGTTTCCTTTTTAACGAGCTTGACAAGAAAAAGTAACTGTGCTCAAGGTAAGTTTCATTTTTTAACGAGCTTGAAACCAAGAATGAACACTGCTCAAGGTAACCTGTTTCATTTTTACACAAGCTTGAAACAGAAAATAATTATGCTTGTAGGGACATGTTTCATTTTTACACAAGATTGAAACAAAAAGTAACTATGCTTGTGGGGACCTGTTTCATTTTAACACAAGCTTGAAACATAAATTAACTATGCTTGAGGACATCTATTTCATTTTTTAATGAGATTGACACATAATGGGAACTATGCTCACAGCCATCTGTTTCATTTTTTAACGAGCTTGACACAAAGAAAAAACTATGCTCACAATTTATGTTTCATTTTTTAATGAGCTTGACACAGAGAAAAAACTATGCTCACAATGTCTGTTTCATTTTTTAATGAGCATGACACAAAAAAGGAACTATGCTCACAATGTTTGTTTCATTTTTTAACGAGCTTGACATAGAAAGGGAACTTTGCTCACTACGTATGTTTCATTTTTTAACGAGCTTGACACAGGAAGGGAACTTTGCTCACAACGTTTGTTTCATTTTTTAACGAGCTTGACACGGAAAGGGAACTTTGCTCACAAGCTCGTTAAAAAATGAAACTTTTCTCCCTAGTATGGTCGCAAATTTGTTATTGGATAAATATACTCAATCGAAATCAAGTCAGATCTCCCTAGTCCAAGTGGATCTATAACAAATCAAATACATAATACAAACTACTTTCCTAGATCAAACAGAAATGCAAAGAAACAGATAGATCACCTACCTGAAATATGTAGATCCTCTTCTCTCTTTGTTGATCCAAGATCCAGAGTCTTTAGATCTTCAGCTGCAAAACCCTGTCAAGCAAGTGGAAACAAGCAAACAGTATATGCGTATCCAAACATATAATTGATCTAAGCTAATAGTTAAGGAAGAAATCTCTAAACATTATTAACACGATAATATTTATGGAAAGAGATTTGTATTAATGTAATCAAGGAGATACATAGAATTGCATAGAGAAGGAATATCACAACCTAGCCTTAACACTGCAATATTCCATCCAACAATACAAGCCAAAGCCTCCAAAGCAAGATAGTAAGCCACCTAGAAATTCCACCAACATAAGAGTACCATAGTCCTTCCTACCTTCACAATGGAGAGAGGGTTTAATTTATAAGGCTAAAGGGATAGAGTAGGTTGAGGATTAGGAGGAGGATTCTAAGGGATCTTCCCTGTAGGTTAGGAACCGAATTCCACCTCACCTAAATGATAGGGATAAATCTACACCTCATCCACCTTCGAGAAGGGTCTCGAAGCTCCATTTTTTCCCTCAAAACACCACCAACACACTTAGAAAGAAGGGAAAAAGCATCGCCAGTGCACCTAGCAGTGGGAGACAGAGCGCTGGCATCGACGCACCTAGCATGAAGAGAAAAAGCACCTTTGATGCACCTAGCATGAAGGGGAAAAGAGCAGACCTTCCTAAAGAGGGAAAAAGGCAGGAATAAACTCAGTCTCAATCAACTTTACCAAAAGGAACTTTAGGAATCAAGCATAGGGTTGACACATTGATCAAGAGGACAAGATTTCAGTCTAACAAAGAGGCTAGCTCCCTTTCTTAAAGTGGTTCTGTTGTTACCTTGGGATTCACCCTCCATAACCTAGGGTGCAATTTTGAGTGCTAACACTTGGATTGATGCATTATTTTCTCGGGCTGGAAGTGTGGTAGATCCCAGAAGGAATCTTTCTAAACCAGGGAATGTATGCAGTGGAAATATTAAAAGGATTTGATATGTTGGATTGTAAATCCATTGCCACACCCATGGATACCAACCTAAAGTTTTTATCTAATGAATCATTAGAGTTAGTGGATGTGACTCAATACAGACAGATTATTGGTTCATTAATGTATCTGATGAATACTAGGCACAATATATGCTTTTTTGTGAACACCTTGAGTCAGTATCTAGTTAAACCTAGAAAGGTTCACATGATAGCTGCAAAGAATGTGATGAGGTGCCTAAACAGTACGATAGATTTTGGGCTATACTATGATAGAGATCATGACTACAGATTGTATGGATATGTGGATTCAGATTGGGCAGGAAGTTTCGCAGACAGAAAGAGCAGCTCAGGTGGATTTTATTGTCTGGGATCTGCCATGATCTCATGGTTTAGCAAGAAACAGTCCAGTGTTTCTCTCAACACGGCTGAAGCAGAGTACATAGTAGCTTGCTCCACTAGTTGTGAAGCCATATGGCTTTGGAAGCTGATGTCATGTATATTTGACATGGATTTGGATACTACGGTGATTCTATGTGACAAACAGAGTTGTATAAAGATGACAGAGAATCATGCGTTCCATGATAAATCAAAGCACATAGAAATCCAATATTTTTACATAAGGGATATGGTACAAAAGGGAGCTATACAAATCCAGTATGTGAGTACTGATGAGAAAGTTGTTGATGTGTTGGCCAAGCCTCTATGTCAATTAAAGTTTGAATACTTATGTGACAAGCTTGGTGTAGTCCGAAAATACTTTCCTTGTAAGGAGGAACAGTGATGATGATATAGAGACTTTCCTCGCAAGGAGGAACAATGATGATGATGATACAGACCTTCCTTGCAAGAAGGAATGATGGTGATATGAACCCTCCTCGGAAAGGGGGATCAGGTTGATGATATGGACCTTCCTCGGAAAGGAGGAGCAGGTTGATTATGTATACCTCCCTGGAAAGGGGAATTGGTGATGAGACTGTCATTGATGATAGGATGGCAGTGATGTTCTAGTACCAAAGAGGCCAAGTTCGCATGCATATGCTGATGAGATCTGACATTCACTTGTGGACGATCGTATCCTCTTTTGAGGATGGTCTTGTAGACAATAACACTCTCTTAGTGAGAGTGGTCCTAGCCCTTACTAGCTCAATATGGTCTTGCATGCGGTACTCTTGCATGGAGAGTGTTCCTACATTCAGTTGTAGATTTTGTAGAAAATAACACTCGCTTGGAGTGGTCCTAGCTTTAACAAGCTGAGGATGGTCTACGATGAGTCCTTACGGACAACAGATCCTACATTCATTTGCGGATGAGATATGCATTTAGTTGCAGAAGACACTCTCGTATGGAGAGTGTGCCTACATCCAGTTGTATATGTTGTAGAAAATAACACTCGCTTAGAGTGGTCCTAGCTTTAACAAGTTGAGGATGGTCTATGATGAGTCCTTACGGATGACGGGCCTTACATTCAGTTGCATACAAGATCTGCATTCAGTTGCAGATGACACTCTCGCATAGAGAGTGTGCCTACATTAACTTGTAAATGTCATAGAAAATAACACTCGGTTGGGAGTGGTCCTAGCTCTAACAGGTTGAGGATGGTCTACGATGAGTCCTTATGGATGATAGGTCTTGCATTCATTTGCGAATGAGATCTACATTTAGTTGTAGACGATGTGGTCCTGTATTCATTTCAGGACGATACTAGCTGGTTGATGCTATGGACCCTCCTCGTTAAGGGGGAGTAGGATGATGAGGATTGCATCATCCTTGGACCTATGTCCTCAAGTGATAGGGATTGATGATCCCGCAAAGATATCATGTGTACTACATAGGATTAATAATATCAAAGTGATAATGCAATGGATCGAGAAGATCGAATTGTTTCCATAAAAGGATTGAGAAGATCGAAGTGTTGTTGCAAAAGGGTTGAGAATATTGAAGTGTTGCTACAAAAGGATCGAGAAGATCAAAGTACTACTGCAAAGGATCGAGAAGATCAAAGTGCTACTATAAGGGATCAAAAGATCGAAGTGTTTCTGCAAAGGATAAGGTGATTGAATGTTACAGAAGATGAAGACTCAGTGTTGTAGAATTTGATGTTCCAGTACTGGAGATATTGAAGATATTCCGGTAATTTTTCCAGTTGTTGATGATTTTTGAAAACTTCCTATGATGTATAGATGTATTACCTTGATATTGTTGGAGATGATCTCTCTCGTTACTCCTATAGTTGATGATGTTGCTGTCAGTAGAATACCCTTCTCGTTAAGGTGGGTGTTGAAATATTGTAACTTCAAAGAATATTCTAAATGTATTTTACTGATGTACCACAAGGGAGATGTATTTTTCCTCCGTCGGGATGTTACTATTGTATTTGGTCATCATAGAGTCATGAGGTATAACCTACATTGTAAGTTGGGTCAATAGTACCCTAATGAATATAATATAATATTGTTTTGAATCTTCCCAGGTGAATTCGTCCCAGTAAGCTTAGTGGGGATGACTTGTTAGGTTAAAATTCAAGTGACAAAAAGAGTATAAATAGAGGAGTTGTGATCCTCATTAGAACAGACACTCACTTTTGTATAGCGCATAGGAGAGAGAGAGAGAGAGAGAGAGAGAGACCAGCAAGGATTAGGATCACTTCTTTTGGGGATTTATCTTATACATCTATATAGAGGAAGTTTTGTTGGGTTTTCTTCCCCTTGAGGGTTTCCTAGGCTAAATCTGTGTCTATCTTGTGATTGTGTTTCTTTCAGTGATTCTACATATGCTACTATTTTGAATTTGGATTAAACACTAATGATATATAGCTAATCATATGAAATCTTAACAATCATGGGCCAAAATATTTTGGAACCAC
The DNA here is from genome assembly GCA_001517045.1 of Pseudotsuga menziesii. NCBI lineage: Eukaryota > Viridiplantae > Streptophyta > Pinopsida > Pinales > Pinaceae > Pseudotsuga > Pseudotsuga menziesii. The sequence continues at coordinate 347,307 of LPNX010533859.1, read as the reverse complement.
ATTAAGAGTTATTCAAGGCATCTTGCAAAGATAGGCACATCTCCAACATGACCAAGACATGGATATATTATCAAAGCATTAGATAATATTATCCATACATCTCAACTCACTGATCCTAAAATACCAAGCTCAAGAAAAATATGTCAACAACCCATAAAGGGTTTTAATCACATTATGAGCATGAGAATCCATCTTATACCCCTCAAAACCTATGGAAATTATAACAACATGCTCAATAAGGGTGCTTTCCTTTGACTGTGAGAATCCTAAACCAAGAGTATCCGTATGGTTAACTCCCTCTACCTAAGAGAGTCCAAACAACCCTATCATTGGTACCCGTCGCTACTCTCATGAACTACAAACATGAAATCAATCAATTATTGTACTACAATAGTTTTGAAGCTATCTCCAAGTAAGGTCTTCTACACCCTATTTCAATGCCAATGCTCCAAGAAAAGAGTACTCATATGAAGAATATAACATTAAAGATCAACTCTTCAAGATCAAGTACAAAGTACAAATGCATAAGATCATTAATAACATATCGTCACACTACATATCATATCCATGATCAACCTATCCACAAATGTACAAGATACACAATCGATACTATCTTTAAGGGATACCGTTTGAATATCTCTCCATCTATACAATTACTCAAATAGAGAAATATTGCCATTCTATAAATCCTTGAGTCACAAGTCAACCAAAACATATTAGCCAATAATCATCAATCTAATATTAAAGAAGGAATCAATGCAACCAACCTCCAACAATAAACAAAATATCAAATATTCAATCATGCTTAACACATGCATCAATCCACTCCATACATTGGCATCGACTTGAACACATCAACCACCCATCATATGTCCTCTTGGCATCGTATCCACTAAAATATGCATCACATACTAGCCATCAACGAAGTAGATCCTCCACCTATCATAAGTGAAAACACATTGGCATCTATTGGAACAAATCAACCACCTATCACAACTCCTCCTGGGAATTACACACTTTGAAAATAAGTCCATACCAATGAATGATCATGTATATCCACCATCTCTCATAGGTGAAAACATACTTGCAACCTGTAGAATAAATTAGTCACCTATCATAGATATTTCTAAGCATCACACTTTTCCATGAATGTGATCCATCTAGTAAATCTTCCATCGATCATAGGTGAAAGCATACTCTCATCACAAGAGCAACAAAGATGTCAACCCATCACACCCTTCATGGGTGCAAGAGCTCATCTCATGTAAAGTAGTGCTTCACCATCCTATCAACTTGACTATTACATTTGGGTGAAATACGACATTGGTTTCCAACGTTGATGGAAAAATTGAATGTAATGTTATAATTTATTTAGAACTAGTTGAAATTTACAGTTTTCATTTTTTTTTGTTACCCAAAAAATGTTTCAATTTCAACATCTCATCCATAATATCAAAATACTAACATATATGCATTGGAATTCTGACATATTGTTTATTTGACCAAATGACCATTAGTTATCTTTAAACATTCAACAAATTCAACTTAGTATAATAGACTATGTCAGACAGTCTTTGATATTCCTCTATTATATAAATTATAAATATTAGACTCGGAGATATATGGCAACAATTATCTAATACTCGTGAAATTTGTAATAGTTTTTTTTCATTTTGGGCATGCCTAAAATATTTTTTTATGTACTTTCAATGTATGATTCTTTATCTATAGAGTTTAGATTCTTTGCATAATCCAAATTCTCTTCATGTTAACAAATTGTAAACCAATTCTGATATCTGTGTGAAATTCTTTGAATAAGTTCTTATATTGTACTAATATGCTTCAATGAATATTTTGTAATAAAGTACACTGACAAATTTTGATCAGGGTGAAAATTTGAGGACCATTTCCAAGTTAAAGGAGGCATTGGTGATGGTAAATGTTATTTTCCTTGCAATGAATGCGTGTGAATAAAAACAAGAGGGATTAAAAATTAATAAATTGTAAAGCATTGTTAAGAGTTTGGGAATGTTAAAGGGGCAGATTAATATCGCTTGTTGGTAAGCTATTCATTATATCTTTCTGTTCTTGTCGTAATATTTTTATCATTTTAATGTTTTATATATGTGCTAAGTTTATTTTATTTTCTGTAATTACAAAGAGAAACCATCATAGGAGTGAAAATGGCTATGTGCCAAATTAGAGTAGAAATGTTGATGAACAATTGATGGAGATGGAATGGATGGAGATTAAGTTAATCCTATGGAAGGAAACAATATTAATATAATTAAATGAAAAGATAAATAGATTGATCCATGAGACCTTTTCTCCAATGGATGGTAAATTCAATGATATTCATGATGTACCTTTGATTGGTAGGCACAAAATCTCCTATATGAAGACTCAAGGAAAAATCTCCTCTTTGGTATATTTTTGTTAGTGAACTTCAAGGTATTGAATGGCTTTCCAAACACTTGTCTCACATAGATCCTTAGGTATGAAATATAACTCTTCATACACGAATAATTTTATTTTTATATTTTTAGTGTTAATTGTATAAAAAATGCCACGTTATACAACAATTTATGTTGTATATTGTTAGGTAATTTTCTCCTACCACCATCAAATAATTTACCTCACACTTACTAAAAATTGTCTATCATTATGAAAGATATAGGAATTGTGTATGAAGTTGTCGATACATGTCTAGGTGATCATTTTATGTATTATGGACAAACATGAAACAAAGATGGAATTCCCTCAATGTGGAATTAGTGGATATCAAACTGATTAAGTAATAAATAAGGTGCCAAGTAAGGTTCTTTGTCATATTCCCATAAGTCCAGATTTTGAATAATTGCTCATGTGCAAAAACATATCATGATTTATTGAATATCATGCACGAAAAAGAATTGAATATGGTGTTTTGTGGATGCCTCTATATGGTTCTACTTTTAGGTACATCAAAGAAAGTTGACCAAGTTTTGAAGAACAACCTTATAATGTTAAGATTTCATTGGAAGCTTATGGTGTCATTCCATTTGGAGAGATCAAGTATGTTTACTCAATGTGGCCTATTTTGTTATAAACAATAACATTTCTCCATGGATGCCAATAAATAGGGAACACACAAATTTTGCCAATGATTGTTCTAGGTATTTGTTTACAATAATGCTCTAAACAATGTTTCATTTCTATTGTGTGTTATATAATTATTATATGTACAAGGTAATACATATAATTAGATAGCTAGTCAATTAAATATATGGATGCATATATTGAGCCTCTTATTGAAAAACTTCTATAGTTATGGGTTGACATCACTTTGTATGACATCTCCAAACCAATAGGGCATAAACAATTTCAATTCCATAGAATAATTATGTAGATAATTCATGATGCCATAGGGATAACACATTTTTGTTGTATGTAAATTACTAAACTTTATCAATGTATAATTTTATGAAAATATCATGCATATTTTGTAAGTAATTGCTTGGTATACTAGTGACATTATTCCATATATTAGTAGTCTTCAAACAAAGGGTAAATTTGCATGTCGAGTTTGTGGTCCCAAAATGATATCTCGATGGTCAAAAAATTGAGGAAACGAGGCATTTGATAAGTACCTCCTACTTAAGAACTATAAGTATCGAACTACCAAAAAAATATTTTTAATGGAAGGAAAAGACTAGAACAAAACCATGAAGAATGACCCCACAACTATGGAAATAGGAATATGATAAGAATCGTCAAGGTAAGTAATTGGTCTTTGTGTCATATGTAACATTATACACCTTTTATGTATATTAAATTCTTTTAACAGTACCTAACAATCATTTATGTTTCATAAAGGTTGTCAAACCATTATGGGATTCCACAATGAATGAAAATATACTCCATCCAATTAAGTGATTTTCCTTGCTATGGGAACCTACAAGTATCTCATATCTTTGATATAATGCATATTGGGAAGAACGTTACATAATCATTATGGATAATATTAGATGGAATGAGTAACAAAGATCAAATCAATAAATTTTGTAGAGACATTCAAGAAGCATATCATGTAATTATGTGGAATTTCATTCAATATTCTTCTAGTGATAGATCACAACCAACAATTTTCCATGGTTATTTATAGAGTAGGAAGCAATGTTGTAAAATATGTCATTCATAAAATTAAATCTCCTAAATTTGAAAATAAATAATGTCTTAATGAAGAAAGGTGAACTTGGTGTGGTAAAAACTCATGATTGGCATTCCTTTATTAAGGTATTTTATTAAATTATTTTATTAGTATTTTGATATTTTGAATTTTGGAAAAAAATAATGGTTTCTTTTGTGTTACAATATGTTCTAACTATATCTATCCTAGATATCTTTGATAACAACTTGATACACGTAAGAGGAGGCATGCACAGGGGGTCATGATAGATCTTGAGGCAAAAGAAAAAAAGTAAGTATGGATGGGGCCTAGGAGTTGCAGCAATTAATCAAGTGGAAGCAGTAGCTTTAAATCTCCTAACTTTGCAAATAAGTAATATCTTAATGAAGAAAGGTGAACTTGGTGTGGTAAAAAATCATGATTGGCATTCCTTTATTAAGGTATTTTATTAAATTATTTTATTGGTATTTTGTTATTTTGAATTTAGGAAAAAAATAATGGTTTATTTTGTGTTACAATATGTTCTAACTACATCTATCCTAGATAACTTTGATAAAACGTAATGCACGTAAGGGGAGGCATACACAGGGGGGGTCATGATAGATCTTGAGGCAAAAGAAAAAAATAAGTATGGATGGGGCCTAGGAGTTGCAGCAATTAATCAAGTGGAAGCAGTAGCTTTGTTCCAAGGGTTAAAGATCATTGCTACAAGGAAAATTCAACACCTGATAACTATATGGGATTCGTCTCTTACCATTAGGTATATGAACAATGGCACATCATTGACGTTGGTTTGATAACAAGAATCATATAGGAGGTTAAAATACTAGGAATAGTTGATAGTACTTCCACAATGAATGAAAAGGAATTCCATCCAATAAATAAGCAAATAAAAAGGTTAATGAAGCAAAGAAGTTAGATGAGGGGAAACTTCAACAAATTGTGGTATTTTAATCTTCCCCTAATCAAACCATGTTGATCATCTCATGACAAATACAAATTATGGCAAGGTTACAAGTGTGAATATAATTCCAAGTGGAAGAGTCACCCCCTAATATGTAGGGGTGACTTAATGACCGATGCCTTTGTGATTTTGATCACATCTATTCGTTCCACAAATGAGATATATGGTTCACCCATGGATATTTTCCAACGACACTTCTAGCTTTCTAGATCACATACCGATGATTGTTGGGGTCTTTGTTTTAGTTGATGCAATTGTCGTGTTAGATGCTATACATATTGACACATGGTGATTGTAATGTGCCCATTCCAATAATTGCATAGCAGGAAAATTCCATTAATCCTACTAGTTCCCTAGGTTGGGTGGAAACATTAAGAAGTTAATAAGGGAGATAATAAATGGTTTTTAGACATTAGAAGGAATAAATATTTATTTAATGGAGTTAATTAAATGAATGCAAGTGAAAAATGAAATGGCTATGGAGAATGGAGACACATGGAGACTATGGGGCCCACTCAAGCTAGAATTCCTATGTTAAATGGCATACTCCTCTTGCAATATCGAATCTATGGGAAGCCTAATGTTTTTGGATGGATTATAAGGTTAATATATTTTTCCATATACTTCATAGGTTGAATTTTCAATGAATTGTAACTTACATGGGGAGAGGAAGAGCCAAATGGGAATTTCATGAACACTTGGCTAGATTCCCCTTACATTTATGACATCTATGACACCAATTATGGAGATTCTATGATATTTATGACACAAGTCAGATATTAAGGCTGAAATATAACATATCTAACATGCCAGGCCTGAATAAATCATCTTAGAGGGCACTCATGGGAGTTGGAGAAGGCCAAGAGGCTCCTACTCGAATTTGGGAGAAGAGGGAAGGTGAAGAGAGAGGCCACATGGCATAGCATGAGAAGCCACGGAAATTCGACTTGGATTTATTTTATGGATGGATTTGGAACCTTAGAAGACTAATAATCTTTATAAAATGCAGGGATCAACCATGAGAAGGCCCTTAGCCAATTTCGAGGGTGAAAGATTCCCATCCTAGTTGGTGTTTGGAGAGGCCACTTAGGTATTTCAAGGAGCTTCAATGGAGTCATAAGTTACAGGATAAAGCTACAGAAGCTCATGGACATATCAATTTTATATTTTTCTTCCTTTCATCTCAAGTTTTCTCACCATATTTCAGCTCTATGGAGTGAGGCACACTTGCTGAGCTATTCATCTCTTTGAGGGAGATTTTCTTGCTCCAGTATTTTGTATTCTGATCTAAATTATCTGATATTTAAGTTCAGAAATATCTCAGGTCTAAATTCCAATAAATCTCATGTATTATTGCTCAATAATGAAGAAACATTGTCATTTCCCCACTACCTTGTTGTAAGCTCTTGTAATCTTGATGGATTCGAATGGATATATAAACTATTGATGATTTATGAATGAATGGAATTTAATTAAATTATATTATGGGTTTCATGTTCAGTAACTTAGAATTTGTGGCCATTGGTTCGAATTTCATAATTGGAGCAAACTACACCTCATTTCCCCAAGGGTCCAAAACTAGTTTTTTATATCTGATTGAAAGAAGTGATAACAGCCGTGGGAGGTAGATTGGTTATGAATATGAGTCTATGATAATGTATTATACACATCCCATTATTCAATTTAATAATTTGAGTGGGTTTATGCACATTTGGGAAGCCATTTCTACCACTTATCCCGGGGGGATTTGAGCCCAAAATTGCCAGTAAAATCATCTATCTTGTTCATAATTTAGTACAGACTTGTAGAAGTGATTGGAGGGACATAATACATCCCTGAACATAATAATTAAGTTATTATATGATTCATACACCTTATCTGAATATTTTGGAGCAATTGGGATGATTTGGAGACCTAGACACTAAAACTAGTCAAGAGCCAAAATTGTGAAAAAAAATTGGAAAATTGGGCATTTTGGTAAAAAATTAAAAAGGGACATTACAAGTGGTATCAAAGCATGGTCTTGGAACCTGATGGTGTTAACAAGGATTCAAATAAATAAACCACCAACCTTATAATCTGAATTGGAAGGTGCTCGGCTTGTAGAAGAAGAACTAGAAGAAAAAAAGGTACCTTTGACTAAAGCTATGGCTCACGAGGGAGAAGACTACACTAAGGAGAAAATGGAGTATCTCAAACTTATAAAACCCCTGTTTGAAAAAATATCCAAGGAAATGACCCAACATATGGTTTACATGACCCAACAGATAGCAAAAGGATTCGAATTGATGGCCAGTCAAATGGGAAGCAAAGCGATAATAGGAGATAGTGGTAGTTCACAATCAACAGAAAAGAAGACAATGGATGAGCACATTTTCTCATGAACAGGACCTCATAATAGACCCCATGAATTTCAGATCACACCAAGGCTTACTGTACCTAAATTTCTTATTCCCAAAGAAGAGACTAACATTCAATTTTAAATTGATACAATAACAAACGAATGGGCTAAATTGGATGAAGAGTGTAGGAGAAGTATAACATTTGAGTAGTACTTCACCATGGAAAACAAACTCAAAAATGAGGAAATAAGTCTCTACACCAAAACAAAGAATTGAATTGTGCCATAGGTAAAGTGCCACTTCCTACTTTTGATGTTTCATCTCAAAGTTTTGCTAACACTTGGGTGCAAAAATTGGATGTGTATTTTTAGCTGAATCCAATGGTGGAAGAAGATGCTTTAAAAATGGCAATTTTGCACTTGGATGGAGATGCCAATGAATGGTGGTTCCATGGCATGAAAACCTTGGGTCATGATCAGGTTAAAACATATGGGGAATTTGTCGACAGGGTATTAGAAAGGTTTGAGCAAAAAGATCCAGAATTGTCTTTCAAAGAACTAGCACAATTGAAGCAGGTAGGGACTCCTATTGAGTATATGTTGGAATTCCAAAGATTATCAGTTAAGGTGGATAATGTATCTATGGGAAGGTTAGTATTTTTGTTCACTGAAGGTTTGGAAGAGCCCTTAAAAGTTTTGGTCAAATCCCACAAGCCTACTAACTTAAATGATGCAATGAGCTTGACTAGAGATCTTCAAAATGTGCTTCCTAGAACAAGATTTCCTCCCAAGCCTAACTTCATATTTGAAAGAAAGCCTTGGAAAAAGTATGCACCTGATAAAAAGTTTTGGCAAAGAGATACATCTGAAAAGAATAAGAAAGAAGGACAAAACAAGGATGAACTTCGAAGGAAAAAATTGTGCTTCACATGCTTCCAACCATGGACACCGGGGCATAAATGTGCTAAAGGAAAAGCTCATTACATAGAAGTATTTTCTAATAATGATGAGTATGAAGGGGGAATGGATGAATAAGGTCACATTTTAGATCAAGAGGAGGCATATGAGATAGCGGCTAAAGAATAAAAACAAGAAGAAAATCAGCCTTCACCGAACAAAGCAAGAATGGCAGTACTTTCAGCAGTGCCTCGCTATCACACTATTCGATGCAAGGGTGTGGTATTGGGAGAAAGAGCTTCAGTTTTGGTAGATGGAGGAGCTCCACATAATTTCATTGATGCAGAGATTTTGGAGAAAACAAAGATACCAAGTGAACCATTTGATGGCTTCACAGTTGTCATTCCAGGTCACAAGACAATGCAATGCAACACATGGGTTCCAAAGCTGCAAGTCACCATAGGTAACTATACTTTTGTTGATAGTTTTCATGTGGTTGATGTTGCTGATACTAATGTATTCTTGGGAGTGCAATGGATGTATTCTATAGGAGATCATTTAGTAAATTATCAAATTCCTGAAATGAAATTTCAAGATTCAACAAGTGTACTAAGGGTTGTGAGAGGGCAACACACTTACCCAAAAAAGGGTAGTAAATTGCAATAGTATGAGATCTATACTGAGGCGTGGTGATAAATAATGGGATGATAAATGTTATATCACCTCTCCCAAGCCAAAAATTAGAGTTTTTAAACACCCAAAGGAGATAGATACACTTTTGCACAAATATGAAAAACAATTCAGAGATCTTCCACATGGTAGACCACCTAATAGGGGGATTGAGCATAACATTGTTTTGGAGGAGGGTACTTCACCCATTCAGATACCACCTTATAGAAATCCCAAGAATTTTAGAGATGAGATTGAGAATTTCATTCAAGAACTCTTACATTTGGGACTCATTAGACCAAGCTCTAGCCCTTATGCTTCTTCAGTAGTCTTGGTAAAGAAAAAAGATGGAACTTTGAGGATGCGTATAGACTTTAAAGATTTGAAAAATAAGACCATCAAGAATAGATATCGTATTCCTAGTATTGATGAGCTCATGGATGAGATATTTGGAGCTAATTACTTTTCCAAAACTGACCTTAGATCTGGTTATCACCAAATTCGGATGAAGGAGGAAGATGTGCAAAAGACTGCTTTTCGATGTCATTATGGTCACTTTGATTTTCTTGTTATGCCATTTGGGTTGAATAATGCTCCAGCTACATTTCAAGCATGTATGAATAGAATATTTTGCAAGCATATTAGAAGGTTTGTTTTAGTCTTCTTTGATGATATTCTCATTTACAGTAAAACTTGGGAAGAGCACTTGCAACACCTAGAGATTGTGTTGAAAACTTTGTAAGAACAGTCTTTGTATGCTAAGATGTCTAAATGTGAAATGGGATGAAATAACTATTATATCTTGGGCACATTATTGGGAAATATGGAGTGAAAGTTCACATGGAAAAGATCAAGGCTATCTTAGAATGGCCATCACATAATTAAGAGGCTTCATTGGAATATGTACATACTACAGGAAGTTTGTGAAAGGGTTCTCCAAGTTGACTTCTCCACTGACTGATTTGACAAAGAAGGATTCTTTAAAGTGGAATGAAGAGACTAAAAAGTCCTTCCAAAAAATGAAAGAGGTAATGAGTAGTTGTCCCATACTTGCATTACCTGATTTTTCTAAGCCTTTTGTTGTTGAATGCGATGCCTCAGGTGGAGGAGTAGGGGCTTTCCTAAAGCAAGGCCAACACCCTATAGCCTTTGAGAGTAGAAGGTTGTAGCCTCATGAAAATATTTACTCCATATATGACAAAGATATGTTGGCCATCATGCATGCCTTGGCCAAATTTCGACAATACTTGGTAAGCAACAAGTTTGTGGTGAAAACTGACCGCAATATTCTAAGACACTTCCTTACCCAAAAGGATCTAAATGAAAGGCAACAAAAGTGGTTAAGAAAGATCCAAGCTTATGATTTTGATATTGAATATGTGAAAGGAAATAATAACATTGTAGTATATGCATTATCTTGAAGACCTTCTTTTTCTCTCATGGACATTGTTAAAAATTGGAAAGACATGATACTAGTTGAATATGCCAAAGATAAGTTTGTTTGTGATGTATTATATGGACTCATGGGAGATGATAACTACATAATTTTGAATGGGCTGATGTACTATAAGGTCATAATTTATTTGGTTCAAGATTCAGAGCTTAAGTACAAATTTTTGCAGGAAGCACATGATTCCCCACTAGCAGGCCATCCAGGAATCTTCAAAACCTATAGGCAACTAAGGCAAATGTTATATTGAAAGGGGCTGAAGGAAGATGTTCAGAACTATGTGAATGGATGTAAGGTATGTCAGCAGAAAAAATCAGAACTCACATACCCAACTGGTTTATTACAACCATTGGCCATTCCAGAGCAAAAATGGGACAGTATATCGATGGATTTCATCACCGGTTTGCCTAAATATTTGGGCAAGGATTGCATATATATGGTAGTGGATATATTGACTAAGTTTGTTCATTTATTTTCCGTTACATCCTCTTTTAGTGCTGAACAATTGGCTGACCATTTTTCAAATAAATCTTCAAAATGCATGGGCTCCCCAAGAGCATTATGAGTGATAGAGATGGTAGATTCATGAGTTCTTTTTGGAAAGAACTTTTCAGATTGGTGGGCACTCAGTTGACTCCAAGTACAAGCTACCATCCCCAAACTGATGGAAAAATAGGTAGGGTGAATAAATGGTTGTAAGGGTACCTCCGAAACCATGTGGGAGAACAGCAAAAAACTTGGACAAAATGGCTACACTTGGGTGAGTTTTGCTACAACACCACCTTTTACATGTCAATAGGGATGTATCCTTTTAGAGAATTATATGGTTATGATGCACTTACAATCGCTGATATGATATTTGGTGATAGTAGAGCTCCAAAAGCTAAATATTGGGTGGAAGAAAGCCAAGAAATTTTAAAGCTTTTAAAAGACAATTTGCAAGTTGCACAAAATCAGCAAAAACAATATGCAGATAAACATAGAGAGGAAAGGACCTTTCAGGTTGATTATTTAGTGTATTTGAGGTTGTAGACATACAAACAAACATATCTCAAAAGGAATGGAGTAGAAAATATAAATCCAAGATACTATGGGCCGTACAAGGTAATCTAGAAGATTAGAGAAGTAGCATATGAGTTGGAACTTCCAGAAGGGAGTAAAATTCATAACGTATTTCTTGTTTCTTGTCTCAAGAAAGCTAGTGGTCAGAAAATTTTAATATCAGGTACACTCCCTCCTTTGGATGATGAAGGACAGCTCACACTTATTCTGGAAAAGGTTTTGAAGACAAGGGAGAGAAGATTGAGGAGCAGAATAATCAAAGAATACTTGGTGCAATGGAAGGATCTACTAAGTGAAGATGCCACATGGGAAGAGGAGAATATTTTACAGCATCCAAATCTGAAATTTCTTTTAGTACAAGCAATATTGGGTGGGGAGGACTGTAATGTACCCATTCAAATAATTGAATAGCAGGAAAATTCCATCAATTCTACTAGTTCCCTAGGTTGGGTGGAAACATTGGGAAGTTAATAAGGGAGCTAATAAATGGTGTTTATACATTATAAGGAATAAATATGTATTTAATGGAGTTAATTAAATTAATTCAAGTGAAAAATTAAGTGGCTATGGAGAATGGAGACACATGGAGACTATGGGGCCCACTCAAGCTAGAATTCCTATGTTAAATGGCATCCTCCTCTTGCAATCTCGGATATATGGGAAGCCTAATGTTTTTGGATGGATTATAAGGTTAATATACTTTTCCATATACTTCATAGGTCGATTTTTGGATGAATTTTAACTTACATGGGGAGAGGAAGAGCCAAATGGGAGTTTCATGGACACTTGGCTAGATTCCCCTTACATTTATGACATCTATGACACCAATGATGGAGATTCTATGACAGTTATGAAAAAAGTCAGATATGAAGGATTATGTATGACATGTCAGGGCTGAATAGATCATCTTAGAGGGTGCTCATGGGAATTGGATAAGGCCAAGTGGCTCCTACTCAAATTTGGGAGAAGAGGGAAGGTGAAGAGAGAGGCCACATGGCATAGCATGAGCTGCCACACCAATTCGACTTGGCTTTGGTTTATGGATGGATTTGTAACCTTAGAAGACTAATAATTTTTATAAAATTCAGGGATCAGCCATGATAAGTCCCTTTTGATCATTTTTGAAAATTGTTATTGTGAAGAGAGAGAGCTAGTGGATGACTAGTTCATGCCTTAGCCAATTTCGAGGGTGAAAGATTCCCATCCTAGTTGGTGTTTGGAGAGGAAACTTAGGTATTTAAAGGAGATTCAAAGGAGTTGTAAGTTACAGGTTCAAGATACAGCATCTCATGGACATATTAAGTTCAGTTTGTTCTTCCTTTCATCTCAATATTTCTCACCATATTTCAGCTCTATGGAGTGAGGCACACTTGGTGAGCTATTCATATCTTTGAGGGAGATTATCTTGCTCCATTATTTTGTATTCTGATGTGAATTATATTCTATTTAAGTTCTGAAATATATCAGGTCTAAATTCCAAGAAATCTCATGTATTATTGCTCAATAATGAAGAAGCAGTGCCATTTCCCCGCTACCTTGTTGTAAGCTCTTATAATATTGATAGATTCGAATGGATGTATAAAATATTGATTATTTATGAATGAATGGAATGTAATTAAAGTATATTATGGGTTTCATGTTCAGTAACTGATAATTTTTTGCCATTAGGTCGAATTTCATAGCAATTGGAGCAAACTACACCTCATTTCCCTAAGGGTCCAAAACTAGTTTTTTATATCTGATTGAAATAAATGATAACAACCATGGGAGGTTGATTGGTTATGCATATGAGTCTTTTATAATGTATTATACACCTCCCCTTATTTAATTTAAGAATTTGAGTGGTTTTCTGCACATTTGGGAAGCCATTTATACCACTTACCCCGGGCGGATTTGAGCCCAAAATTGCCAGTAAAATCATATATCTTGTTCAGAATTTAGTATAGACTTGAAGAAGTGATTGGAGGGAAATAACACATCCATAAAAATAATAATTAAGTTATTATATCATTCATACACCTTATCTGAATATTTGGGAGCAATTGGGCTGATTTGGAGACCAGACACTAAAACTAGTCAAGAGCCAAAATTGTGAAAAAATTGGAAAATTGGGCATTTTGGTAAAAAATTTAAAAAGGGACATTACAGTGATTACCTTCTACTGTGTGAGATATGACCACGAGGGATAAAAAAAAATTGCTCTTTAGTGGCTCATGCACATTTAGTTGGTGTTTCATAGTTAAGGATGTATCCAAGTGTGAACACCCATTTCATTAAATCTGGATATATTTAGTAGAATGTGAATTAAAAAGTGCAAAATCATGCCTTGAAAAGCTCAAAAACAATATTTCTAAAGTGCAAAATCAGGTTCAAAAAAGTGCAAAAATGAGTTCAAGAAATGCAATTTCCAATTCCAAAAGCATGAATTTAGAATCATTTGGAAAACAAAAAGTGTGATTCTCGATTAAAAATTTGTCTTTTTATTCAAAAAAGTGTGGTTTTCAATTCAAAATGTGTGTTTCTTAGTATTCAAAAAGTGTGTTTTTTAATTCTAAAAGTGTGATTTCTTACATCACAAATGAATTTTTTAAATCCAAAAATGAGAATTTCGATTCCATAAGTACGATTCTTGATTCTATCACATGTCAATTTAAATTTTGTGGATCTAAATAGTGATTCCAAATATCTCAATTCCAGTGCATTAACTCAAAACTTACTTGCATTTGGACAATGTATAATTGAATGGTTCTTTGATTCTTCATTTTTTACAGATTACACGCCACACTATCAATTCAATGTTTGTCTGCATGAAATGTTTGAAATTAGTTTGTTGCATAGTATTAACATTAAAATAGTTAATAATGAACACCTTACTAATATTATGCCTTGATATTCCCCAAGTGGAGGACCATCGTATGTTTCATATTTATCAACATTAAAATAGTAAACAGTGAATTACTATCATAGTACTATCATGCCTTCATGTTCCCCATGTGGGGTTCCATTGTTTGTTGCATATTATCAACATTGAAATAGTTAAGAATGACCATTGACCCACCATAGTAAATATTCCCTGAATCCCCAAGTGGGATGCCATCATAGTAAATACATGGGCGTGACAATGCACATCCCATGCAGTCGTCTGGACACTTGGTGCTGCAACACATATAAAAGGGATGGGGCAATTAAGGAGGGAATTCCTCTCATTCAATTTGATACGTAAATTAATGGTACCTTAAATGTGGGAAAGATTCAGAGAAAGGACTGACTGGATCACTCCTTCAATTCTGGAATCATGGAAAATCATTTCCTCATCATGACACCAGGAGGGCATGGAACCGAGGGCATGTTCCCATTTATGGCATATTCAGGGAAATTTTAGGCGTCATATTTGGTTCAATTGGAAGACTAGTGCACTTATTTGTCCATGTTTGCAACAATATGGGTGTGTTCGCATTGACGAAATGCAACGATACATATAAAGGGGGAGACCTCACGGTGGGGCATGGGCACACATAGAGGGAGAGTCAACCGTGAAGAAGAGGAGAAATATTATGAGGATCAATTGGAAAGAGGGGAAACTTAAGAGGAAATTGATGAGGCTTAGTTGGAAAGTGAGGACACTCAAGAGGAAATATATGAGGTAATGGATACTTCGGTAGAAAGGATTTCGTCAAGTGAAGAGAGAATGGAAGAGATAAATGAGGTACAAGTGCAATGATACAATGAAGGGGAGATGGAGCATCCTAAAAACACTCGGCCACTGAAAGAGACTTAAAATCCATGGAGCTATTGAGTTTTTTAGGAAGAGCCAGAGATGCTTCTGCACATCAACCCATCAAAATTGGTCACCTTTCCCGATTGGAAGGGATCCAAGAAGCTCCCCCCCCCCCCCATACTGAGAGTTCCATCGAGGTGAGGGTACTACTTACAAGTGTTTGACAGAGGAGGAAATGCAATTTATTTTTGATATGATAAGGGATGTAGAATACTTGTGCATTCATATGGAACAACAAGCATGGAATACAATGAATTCAACTAGACATCTACTCCCAACACACAGACATGAAGGCACATACACTCGACTTGCCAATCATAATTCCTCTGGCACTGAAGCATGTAACTGGTCTCCCTAGAGATCGACAAGATGATTTCTCTGCTGGTTATAAGTCTTCACAATATGTATGTTTCTTGGTCTTAGTGTTTCTTATGTTTCCAGTTCAGCTTATAGGTCAATAGTTCCCAATTTGTCTTTAGGGGTAAATACTAGTAATTTTAAAATCTCTTGAATTTTGTAAACTTCAATGTTGTGGGAAGAAAATATTTTTTAGCATAATTCGGGTCAGGGCTTCTTTGTTTCTTATGTTACTAGTTCATCTTAGAGGACATGTCTACATAAAAAGGCCTGGAAGAAAAAGAATGGATCCTACTACTATTAATGTCATGGGCCAGCTTGTTGATCTCGTGCTAGGAGAATCCCTTAACTCAAAGTATGTTGACCCTGGAATCCCTATAGTAATGTCCATATTTATGGGACCTTGATCCAAAAAACCTTAATAAACTTGGGAGTATCCATCAATTTCATGACAATGGACAACATGCTTAAATTGAATCTTCAAATATTTTTGAGACGTACCCCAATTGTCCTGCAATGGGTAGATAGTTCAACATTGTTTCTTGAAGGGATCTTAGAAGACATCATTGTCTCTATAGACTCATGGCAGTACCATGTTGATTTAATTTTCTTGCAAACGAAATCCAAGTTGAGTGGTTATCCTCTTATCCTAGGAAGACTTTGGCTTGTAACAACTCATGCTTATATAGGATGCATAAAAGGTGAGGTCAAAAGTAGGAATGATGATGGAGATCCTCCCAACGGTAATATGGAGTGGTAAGAGACTATAATTTATTTTTTAGAATTAAATATGGGGGCACTAGAGTATGAACTACTAGATGGCATGCTATAAGGGGGAGGGGAAGATGGGAAAGTTAATTTGGTATAAAATCCATGGACCAAAATGTGTGATTCACATAAGATACATATACATTAAAATATATAAGTATGGCTCTTGCTATTTAGTGGGTTCTAATTGATGAATCATCATATTGGAAAATATCGACGGGAACAAGTCATAGGGGTACCCCGCATATCTATCAGCAAGTGTGGCAGCAGGTCTATGAACGTTACTATCTAGAAGGCGATAAACCTTAGCAAAAGTCTTATTTCTTTTTCAAATAAGAAAAGGGTACATAAAGAATAATAGATTCGCAAAGAACAACTAATGATAGAGTGAGCTTAGCTACAACAACAATAGGAGTTCTATATAGAAATAGAATCTCATTGTACGGGTTGGTTGCTTCCACCCCTCCCTAACTTATACAGGTGAACACGACTCTATATAGGGTTTGCCCTTCTCCAATTCATTTGAGATAAAGAACTTATAGGCTAAATTTCCCACCGTACTAATGCAAATCTTAACTCATCACGTGTCAACAAGATTAGGTACCACGAGGAAAACTATGCCACCCATGATCTAGATCTGGCAGCGGCTGTAATGTGTCTCAAATTATGGAGACACTATCTCATGGGACACCAATGTGAACTAAAATCTTATCACAAGGTGTCGAAAAGGGAGACTTATTCTAAACTTATGCTTGAGTACCTCCCTTCGGTTGGGGGTATACCCTTATTGTGCCTTTTCTCATACATAAAAATCCCCTCCTTCCTACCTTCTTTTGGTGCCTCATTATGGACAATCCCCTGTAAGATTGGACTCTTATATGTTATTTAGGAACAATGCCCAGTTTGTATTTAGGGGTTAATAATGTCAAGCAAAATATCTTGAATTTTGTAAACTTCTTAGCCATGTTCATAGAAAATTTTAACTTTTGAGCCATGTTGGAAGAAAAAAAACGAGAGCATAATTTGGTTTTGGGCTTCTTTATTTTGACTGCGTGGTCTTAAAATAACTATGACTATCATTTTACATATTTTATATAGTAATACAATCTCTTACTTAGAAAAAAAATACTATACATTGATATCTAAAAATAAAATAACCTATTGATGGTATTATTTTAAACATCTCTATAAAACTCTTTGAGATTGTTTGATGTTCATATTAACTATCCACGAGACATTGTTTTTGTTTTAATCAATATTTATATAAGTATTTGAGAATCTTTGATGTTCATATTTGCTATCTAGAAGGCATTCACTATTCATCTTAATAAGTTCTAATTGTTGTGCTTTTGTATTTTCACTTTAGGAGTGTTCTACAGACTTCACCATGGGAATGATTTTGGAATAATGTACAGGCTTATGTTAGTCTATGATTTTCAAGATAGTTTTCTTAGATTCCATTATGTATTTGATAAATTGGACAAGGATGTTTTTAGACATGTAATCAGTCTTTCAACAAGTTTTGTTGCACCGTTTTATAATTAAATTATTCGACAGTTTTCTAAAAGATAACTAAAATATAGTTATGCAGAATTGTATTTTGTATTTCTCTTTCTACTTTATTTTCAGCTAAGGTGGACTAAAGGTTGCAATCTATGTTTTGAACCTAAATTTTTGGGGAGTACCCCACCCTTGAATAAAGTAAAAGTAACTAGTACTATCCAAAAAAAATCAATATGATCAAACCACTAATTTGACCACTCGGGAAGGATGTTTTGCAATCTACATTCTATTTATTCTTTAGTAAGTTATCAGTCTAAATGTATACAAGATGCTCTATATGTCTCGAAGGGAAACTTGTGGAAACAATTGTAGGCAGAGTACCCAAAGTATTTAACATTACAACCTCGCAAGGAAACACCTAGGGCATTTAACAACTAGTTAAGGGATGAACCCATATCATGTCTAAACACCCCTTGCTCAGAGAGCATCAGAGAGCTTTTAGCCTATTTTTTTCCTACAAGGGATGGGATTTGATTTTTATCCCATCTTAGGTATGGGCTATTTTCCATCATCTGTAGCTCATGCTACAGAAGATTGTAATTATAAAATCTTTGTTTCCAGCAAGGTAATATAATATGCTTACAATCAAAAATCAAAATTGTAGTCCTTTTTTTGAACTTCCTTGGATTTTTACAAACACTATAAATTGCAATATTGTGGATGTAGGAATCAAAAGAACCACATCCCAAATAAATACAAATGAGAGTAATTGAAGTGAAAACCGGGAAAATTGAAAATTTTGTATTAAAATCCACCATTTTATTAATTGAGAAAGATATAATATTGTCAAGGCAACAAAATTTCCTTCAACAAGCTCTTCATTAAATTCCTTTGGATTTGTTGTTTTCAATGTAAGTAGCATCCTTTATCCTTCGGATGTGTTGTTTTCAATGTATAGAGCTTGTCCTTAACCTTAAAGGACGATATTATTATTGAGGATGAATTTTGTTCTAAAACAACACAACAAATTCATTAGAGGTGTGATTTTTAATGTATTTATCATCCTCCACTATAAATAAAATTGTTATATTCAAAAATGTATTCTATATTTTAAGATTTTAAGATCTGTACCGAAACAACAAAGTAAGAGGAATTTTAATGCATTTCTTCTTATTGAAATGCATTTCTACCCACCGAAATAAAAGCAAGATAAAAAATCAATTCCTTTATACAAATGAAAATGCTTTTCTTCACACATAAAGAAAAGAATGGATATAAAAATCACCATCTTGAAAAATTTTCCCATAGAACAAGTGTAATCCATAACCTATTTTCTCCTACAGAGTAGGTGAGTGCTATAAAATCACCATCTTGAACTTTCAAATATTGTACAACGAAATTGGGAAGAAAAACAATTCAAGATGGTGATTTTTATAGTGCTCAACTAGACTCAAATTTTGTGGTTGGTTATTACTTGAACAAATAGGATCTCCTTTACTGGGGTTGTGAGTATTTTATATTTTTTTCCTTCAAAGAAATAAAACATTTCTACTTCTGATCATAATAAATTGACATAAATGAAATAGCCCGCATGTATATCATTTTAACATTATTGAACAATTGTTTCCAACAAAGAGATCAAAGACAAACAAAACACACAATTAAAGTTGAAAAGAATAAAAAACAGAGTTTAAAGAATAAATGCAGAAAACACACTTCAATTCATATTTTTGATACGGGTTGTGATTAAATTAAATGATCATTATGATTCTCAAAATATTGAATGGCATGGTCATCTACTATGAAAATTTTAAATCAATTTGTAAAACATACTAAATGCATGAATCACAACAACCGAAGGACCAAGTAGAGAAAAGATGTGACGACAAGATGGAGATGATTTTGAGGCACCAAGACGAATAATTGGAAAATTGTAGCAAATTTTATACAATCCATGAATAGTCCCTCTATTCTCTACCAACACCTGAAATTGTATACCATTCTTAGAAAATTTGTGTCAATTCTTCAATAACATGGTGTATGAACTTCATTGACCACAAGGAATATTCGATAGATCCATACACTAGATAAAACATTTACTAGATATCATATTCAAGGTCCACATTTAAGAATGGAGCGTCTAATCCTTCCTATAGATAAATCTTGGCCCTATTTAAACATTTTAGTCAAAGTCAAACAACCATTTAGATGGACAATTCATGACTCATGATTCGTATAAGAGGAGGGTTCGACCGATCCTTTCTGTACATGGTGCTAAAAAGTAGACTACCACATTTCAAAAAGCATCAGTCGATCCTTCCTCTATATAATATATTTCATGGACGCCTCTTTGAGGTATAGGCCCTCGATCTTTCTTCTAGATAATAAAGTTAATGTATGTGGCATCACATAAATTTTCAGTTGATTTTTCTTCTTGATAATATGTTTCCAAGATATCACATTTCAAGTAGAGTCATCAGATTGATCTTCAAGTTTGTAAATTTCATGTATACAATAGTGTTGAATGTGTTAGTTGACCTTTATTTTATATGATATAATTCCTGGAAATCACATTTGAAAAAGGATCGTCCAATCTTTCTTCCAGGTAATACTTGACCCTAGGTCCACATTTTTAGAAGTGCCTTATTATTCTTCCATTGTATGATTATTTCCTCAATGTGCACTTATGAAGAAATATCAGTAGACCCTTTATCTGGATAATGTTTGACCTAGGTTGCAAAATATAGAAAGAGTCGTACAAGAATTCCTATAACTGATGATTGACCACATGTGCACTTTTGAGGAAGGGTTGGCTAATCCTTCATCCAAATGATTGTATGCCACATATGCACATTTGAATAAAAGTCGGTCAATCCTTCATCTAGATAATGGTTAACTACATATGTACAATTTTAGGAAGAGACAATTGATTATTCCTCTAGACAATGGTTGAAAACATGTGCACAATTGAGAAAGGGTTGTCTAATCCTTATTCCAGATGATGACTAACTGCATATGGACATTTAAGAAAGGGTCGGTTGATTCTTCATCTAGATTATGGATTTAAAAATTTGTACATTTGTGGAAGAGTCGCCCAATCCTTCCTCTAGATCATGGATGACGACATGTGCACATTTTACTAAGAGTAGGACGATCCTTTTTCTAGATAATGGTTTTGTGTACATGGAAATTTAAGAAAGGGCCGGATGATTCCTCCTCCATATGCATGTTTGAAAACATGTGCACATTTGAGGAAGGGTCAACCGATCCTTCTTCTAGATAGTGGTTACCTACATATGGACATTTGGGGAGGGGTTTGTCAATTATTCCTCTTGATGATTGGTGATAGCATGTGCACATTGAGTATGGGTTAGCTAATTATTCCTTCTGATACTAGTTGAAAGCTTGTGCATATTTGAGGAAGGGTTAACAACATATTGACATCTGATGAAGGATCAACCAATTGTTCCTTTGAAATATGGTTGTTAGCATGTGCACATTTGAGAAAGGGTTGATAGATCCTTCCTCCAAATGATGGTTTACAACATGTGCACATTTGAAGAATGTTCTCCCTATAATTTCTCTAAATGATGATTTACTGCATAGGGACATTTGAGTAAGGGTCAGTTGCTTCTTCCTCGAGATGTTGGTTGAAAACATGTGCACATTTGATGAAGGTTCGATCAATCCTTCCTCTAGATGTTGGTTGACCACACATGCACATTTAGGAAAGGTTTGACCCATAATCCTTCATTATGATGATTCTTGGCATCATCATGATGGCATCACTATGGTGTCAACAATGGTGATGACATCACTATGATGTCACTCTACATCAAAACATTGAAGTGTAATTCTGCTCAGGAGGTATGGAGGCTTATTCAAGGGAATATTGGTTCAAGGGATGACTTCCCCTCCTTCTTAAAATGGGTCATCTCAACATGGATCTCCGTCGCCTTTAGGAAATTTCAATCCAAACCTTTTCTTCAATAAGTTTGGTTGTCTTTTTCTAAATTTATTTTTTGGAAAATTTGACTCACCATAAACAAGAGAATTTATGAGGATGCTTCCATCTAACCAACCAGATCCACTTCAAAGGTCAAAGCTTGTTGAAATAAATTCAATTTCTCTCCTCTCTCCAATTGTATTGCAATCTCTCAAAGGAGGAAGAAGAATGACTGGCATGGACGTGTGACCCCAAGATTGTGTCTGAGAGCATAACCAAGATGACAACTCAAATTTCCAAAACAATAATTTGAGATATGGAAAACAAATCAATGTTAGTTATGCATGCATTTCGAGAACGCTTTAGAATGAAATCCAGGGGTAGCAGGTGTTAAGGGTGATATTTAACCCCGGAGTTCCCTTGGTAAAACAATTCACTTGGAACCTAGAAATTAAAACTAATAATTAATTGGAATCTCTTTCCCTCTGACAAGGTTCTAAGATCCTCGATAAATCCATGATCGATTTTGCAATTATTCTTAGAGAGTCTTCGCTCATCATTTGATATATGATAAATTTTCTCATCATTTGATATATGATCAATAATTCTTACGTGCAAGACATCTATATTCAATGAATAATTGACAGATCATGCAGTAAATAGGATATATGAGCAACTGAAGGTAAAATTCATTCATATTCAACTTAACTTGAATGAAGAATTCAAAACTTCAGCCAACCTTGCCACTCGTTTAAATGAGCAACTATAGTACATAGGACATGTATTATGGTCACGCAATATATAGCCACTAGGTATGGTGGAGTGAGATAAAGGTGTTTCAATTGATGCAAGATGATGTAATAAATCATGGCTCATAAAGGGGTCTAGGAAATAAAAGGTATACAGAGTCATGAAACTTACTTCTTTCTCCGAAGAGAAAAACAATGTTAGTCAGATAGCCAATGGAAATTTGAAAGAATAACTTACACTCTGAAATAGTTCATACATATTTTGTATGCAATGCTGAGGTAGAGGGTATAAATAATGGAAGAGGTATGCCTCTACCATGGGCTGCAATGGGTGGAGGATGGATTTCCAAAACACCACTAGAGTTTTGAGATGTCTCACTAGGGAATGCAGTCGATACTTTCATGATCTGGGGCAATGAATAGACCAAGAGGAAGAGCTGTGTGACTGATAGTATGAGGTAACCAGAGAGAGAGAGCATGCCCTATTAAAAGAACTAGATATGGAGAAGGAGAAAATTGCAGCCCTATCGGTAATAATAGCAACCATGGAAGCACAGATTGTGATTCTACAAATTCAAGTTGGTAACTTGGAGTTGGACGATGCCCATTCAACATCTGGATTTGTCTGATCCTCCTACTACCCTATGGAAATTCCGAAGATGGAATCAATGACTATGTAGGATCTATTATGCGCAAGTATCATGGTACACAATTTTTTAAATCATGTGTATTTTTTGGTGTTTAGCTCAAGGAACAAAATGCTCCCTTCGAATTTAGAAAGTCTAATAGAGATCATTTTGATATTAGTGTTTGTAATCCTTTTGATATTAGCCGCTATAAAACTAATATAGGTTGTTTTCAGTGTCTGTAAAAAGTAATTTTCTAGAAAATTATTGTGTTTTGTTTTTTCAAGATGTTGGTAAGACCAAGTTGAATCAAGCCTTCTGCCAATTTTGTACTCTCTCTAGTTGGGGAAACCAAACAACCTATTTTAATATAAAATTTCAACCGGTTTCATAAAATAAATCAAATAAATTACACCACAAGGGTAATTTATTGAGAATGTCATGTATAGGTTTCATATTTAATTAATTTCTTGGTTTCATGTAAAGAGATGAATATATACATTTGTGCTAAACTATAGTGGGGTTAGAACCTAGAATAAGAAGTGGACATTTGGACATAAGGATTGGGATACCTTCCATGTGCTTTAATTATGCCACTTAACGCCATTTTCCTCAAATTTGTCGTGCTTATTATTTGTATGTTGAGCAAACAAAAGATGGTGTCAAGGAACCATATAATATTGATGGTGCATATATTAACAAATATTCCAAAAACCTCACTCTTCAAATACTCCAATCTCAAAGACAACATAGAGGTACAAGAAATGCGCTTAAAATACAGACACCAAACCACCTATAAAATAGAATTTCAATCACTAACAACATTATAAAACATATAAATAATCCCCAAAGAGGAATAATATAATTTTACACGTTTTCCATTCACATATTGATGCATTAGGATAGTTAACATGGAAATTGTGGCCTTTCACATATCAATGCTCATAATTCACAAATAGATTTGAGGACAATAGGCAACAATATTGAAATATCCCTGATCTGATATACATATCAGAATATTTACTTTTTGCAAATTAAATAAAAATTATGCTATGAACTTGAAACACTTTTAGTGAAATTTCTATCTAGGCAAATATAGGTGTTTTCCTGAGAAAATTGTAGTCAGGGTAGGAGGAAAGGGAAGAAATCAAAGGTAAATTTCAGAAATTTAATTTTCTCTTTCCTTACACATTTATATTCGGCTCCATTTCGGTTTCAGAATCCGCTCCGCAGAAACCTACTCCCATGCTTCTGGGCCACCCAACCGTGAAACTAGGAAGAGTAGTTCAGTCCTTTTGACCAGGGTATTTGAGAACTGATTTGGATTGGTAATAAAGTTATAAGACATGTATATAAAGGTATATTCATGTTTTAAACAACTCTGGATAGTCACAAGGCATTAAGGGCGGGACTATGAAAACTAGTTACCAGGACTATGCAACTAGACAAGATTTAGTGCTTTCCAAAGGCAATAAGAGAGGTACTGGGATTCGGTTTTAAACATGGAATGTCATAATTATGGTGTTAAATAATTTTTTATAACATAAATTAAAACAAATGGACTTTTGTAGGTACATAAAATGCTTCGAATTGGAAAACTAGTCATTTTAGCCATGAATTCTAGGTAGGGTGTAAAAGATTTATACAAACTCGGTCAAAAAAGATACAAATTTTATGAAAATTTAAGATACTATAAATAATAATATATCAGAACCATGAGTTTTGAAATAATTCTCAGAAGATTCACAGAATTCACCTCTCATAGCACAAGTCCAAAATTATGACTCTGGAGCTATGAAACCCAAGAAATTCAATTTTTGGATCTCACAAACTTTAGGAATGACCTGAAGGTGGTCTGAATCTGATATTGAACAGTAAATTAGACATAATTATACATATCATATCATATATATGTCTAAATATCCATTACATAGCTCCAAAATTGCTAGAGGTCCATAGAACAGAGAGAAGGAGAAAAGAGGACGGCATGTCACTGATAGGAGGTCTCAAATCTCTCCAAGATGATATGATAATGGAATGATAGAGACATTAACACCTGAAAAAAACCTCCTTCAATAGATGAAAGTTGCTCCTTAGCTTCAGTAAGACCTGCAATAGAAGTGGGAAGAATAGGGGAGAAGGGGAACAATGGAATTGGGGCACATCACCCAAGGTACTGAGGCTCACCACTAAGAAATGAAGCATAGCTTCAATAACTTACAAAACATACATTAACCAAACTGAGTGAATGGGGTCGAATTATCCTTTAATAGCATTCTAGGTGACCTGTTTAGCAAGTGGAGGCCAAAGGTGACTTGTGAGAGCAAGTCAACCACCTAGAATCTCTAACCCTGGACACATATGCGCCATCCTTGGGAAATTTGGAATGTAGGACCATGTGGAAATGTTTCCATGTCCAACTCATCTCTTTGATTTAGAAACTACGCCCTCCTTAGTCAAATAGTTGTTGCTTTTGTTTATGACAGTTTTCTGTTTTTCCTTGCTTTTGAGACTAAGTCTCCATAAGGA
This sequence comes from Pseudotsuga menziesii, assembly GCA_001517045.1. Lineage (NCBI taxonomy): Eukaryota > Viridiplantae > Streptophyta > Pinopsida > Pinales > Pinaceae > Pseudotsuga > Pseudotsuga menziesii. The sequence goes on along the minus strand of LPNX010533859.1, from coordinate 321,500 downwards.
AACTATGCTCTCCTTTCCCAATCCTTACAAGTTTTCTAAGTTCTCCAAGAGGAAAATTTGCCCTCCTTTGAAAAACTTTCCTGCTTTTGTCTCTGGTTGCTTTTCTGCTTCTTTTAGGCACTTTCCCCTTTTCCTCTTTGACTGCTTTTGTCATAGAGTTTCCTCCTTTCTACCTTATCAAGTTGACTTGCCCAATGCGCCCCACTGACATGGAAAGCTTATTTCCACCTCATTGATTTGCACAATTAATAATAATTAAGAATGCAAATTAAATACATGCCTCAATAATAATTAGTTTAGCAATATTTCCCCTAGGCTAATTAATTAATTCCTCCTAAATAATTTTTGGATAAAATTCCCTCGGTGGGGTAATTAATGAATTTTTGACCCCCCAAATGTTTTGTGCATGGTCAACACTTTTATGTCCAAAAATATGGGGACATGGCAGTCCTCCCCTCCGAAATTTGCTTGTCCTCAAGCAGAAGCATTCCAAAGTGCTGCAAATGTGTTCATCATGTAGGAGAACTGGAGCATGCATCCATGTGCAAAAAGGTTGACTTGGTCCATCAATCCAGCCTGTAAAGTTTCTCCAAAACAAGCAATTCCAGGGTCCCATTGCTTGCATTGCACCCCCTTCAGTCAGAATGCCTTCCCACATAACTTATCAGATAAATTTATGCCTGGATCCCATTTCCTCAACTGTAAGTATCCAAACATTAGTATCCACCACAAAAATTTATCATCATAGAAAATGATATTCATGCTGTGGAAATCATACCACTACACTGAAAACTGGAAATTCTCAATGCAAAGTTGGAAATCTGTCAGATTTCCCCACCCAACATTAAGTTCTTTATGTGCTTGATGCACATCAGCACTAAGTCTCACAATGGTGTTGTTACAATGACATAAGTGTGAGTCCCATGTCCAACCCCAATGATCATAGGCATCATCCAACCAGCAATGATGCCCAGACTGCTCACAATAAGATGATGCATCACAATTATCTCCAAAAATGCAAGCAGGAAAAACAAATAAGTGTCCCCTCATCCAACCTGAGAAGGTACCGATACTCCAACCAAAAGGTCCATGTGAACACTTCCAATGGCTCAACTCACTGCCACTGATTATAGGGTATAAGAATCCATCCAACTGTGTGTATTTCCTCCACCAAGACCACTTTACGCAAGATATTTTTCTCATCAACTCCTCTTGGCAGTTTTCTTGCTCAGCTGCCTTCCACTGCTCATGAGCAGAAATTTTTCTACAAGAAGACTCCATGTGTGACATGTAATCTTCCACCCAATCCACATGTGGTTGAATTGCATCAAGTGACAATAATATGTTCCCATGTGGCTGCTAGGAGGGTGATGGTGCATTCAACAACTCATCATGAACACCTATGAAAGCCTACAGGTCTTCCTGTTGCACCAACAAGGAAAATTCATTCTCCCAATTTTCATCCCCACTTAATGAGGCTGAAATACAAGTATGGGTATAACTGTGAATCATATCTATGCAATACTTATCCACCCAACTTATGGCTTCCCTATCTTTATCCCCATTTGACTCTCCCATGGGGAAGAGATTATTTCTAGGAAACAATTCCCGGTTTTTTCTGGAAAAGACCAAGTGCTTGGTTCTCATTAAACTTGTTTGTATAGTGCTCAAGCACAAAAAAAATAGAATGCACCTCATGTGCATGTGTGTGGAAGGTATCCAATGGCTGTAAATTAAATCCTTGTGGCTTCCCACATGTCAAGACAATGTCAGTCACAACAAAAAAAATATTGCAGAAATTAATTTCTTCACCTCCCACATTTCTCACTTCAGAGGTGTCTCTACCCACCCAATCAATGGATGAATAAGGAATTTTATTTTATGATCCATAAGGAATCTTATCAGCCATATTTTTGGTAGAGAATAACACTTCATCCTTCCTCTCAACCTCAATGAGTGCTTGGACAATATTCTCTTCCTCATAGCTTTTCACAAGCACCTACAAATCTAAGTGCATCTCATGATCCACCATCTCATGAGAGGGCCTCCCTCTGTTCAAGAATGCAATCAGCCTTATGAGGATGGTTCAATGGTGTGTAGGAGTGTAGGTAATATCTTTGAAACTTCTCATGAAGTTTCTCTATCTCCGTCTTGGATTCTTGGAGTGCACATTGAGTGCTCTTCAAGGAATCTTGGGTGGTCAACAACTCTTGTGTGAGCTTGCAAATTTCTTCTCCATCCTTCAATGATGCTCCATGCAACACATCAGCATTCTCAATCAAATCATATCTATCAGAAAGCAATTGTCAGAATTCCCCTTGTATTGTAGACAATTCCTTTCGCATCTCCTCCTTGGATTCAAGAGAAGATTGATCTTCCAATGAAGCAATTATCCAACACTGGTGTGCCACTGAAGAATGTGTGTCTTGGAGAAGGTGTAAATCCTTTTGAATATTATTTTCATCCATTTTAAAAGGACAAGGAAATGAGTGGGTTTCTTGAGTAAAATTACCCCCTTCTTCTTTTCTACAATTTTCTTGTTGTGAGTTGCACTTCTCTTTATGAATATTTCTTTACGCTTTCCCACCTGCAAGACTAGATGGATCATAGCTCTCCACAATAGTGATAGTGGGATTGGGATTCTCAGTGAGTTCAAGCCTCTCCTATGATGTGGCTGCAACTTCATCATGCTGCAAGAGAGTCCACAATTCATAACTGTGTGCGTCCCTTTGCACCATATTTTTATCCTTCAGGTTACCTAGTTCACACCTAGTTGGTGGGGACTTGTCGTCCACTTCATTGGGAAATTCAAATGATGAATTCAGATCTGATATTTATTCTTCTTTTGGATATGATCCAAAATATTCCTTCACCATATTATCTCCATTGACACCCTCACCCTTCTTTGCATTGATTGTGTGATCACCAATAGAGAAACTAGGAGTGAATTTATCTCCCTCACAATTGGCCTTTCTCTTGCAATCCTCAGATGAAAGTGGAGAATTTTTTTCTTTCCATGGATCAAAGGGATGTAAATGAACATTACTACTGATAAATTTGAACCTTCATCACACATGTTATTCACCTTATCCTCTTCTTGTACAGACACTATGGTGGCCTTCTCTTCCACCAAAATTTCTGCTTCACACCCAAGCGGTGTGGCCTTGATTTCTTCTTCCATATGTGGCTCTTGAGGTGTCTCTAACTCTGATTTGTAATAATATTTTGCATCTAATCCAAAAGATGTATCTTCAGCCATACATATTCCCACATATTGAGTAGTGATTTGTAGATCACCCACTAAGAAGCTTGAAGTGCATTCCTCTTCAACTTCTCCTCTTATTCAACCACCTTGTGGAAATTTTCACTTCACCTCATGGATCTTTTATTTTCCTTGATCACTTGAAGAACTAAGTGAATCATGTCCCTTTTGCATGATTGAGAATGGGTTTGGGCCCTCATCCTCCTCTTCATCTTTCCTATCCATAAAATTTAGACCAACATGCCCTTCTTCTTTTTCCTCATCAATACTTCCATTAGAAGCACTACATGTTTCTTCCTCTGTAAGGTTCATGACCTTCTCCTTCGAAGGATGGTTGGTCAGTGGATCTTGCTTCTCCAAGAAAGTTGATGAAACTTTACTCTCTGGAAGAGTACTCATGTTACCACTTTTGGAAGATCTGCTAGGAGAACACCCAAACAATCTCATAATGCTTGGACCAACATATGTCTTTGTTGCATCTTCCTTTTTGGCTTCTCTTTCTTCTTCCGTACTCACATAGTTGGAACAACTTGATTCCTCTATGGATGATTTGCTGCTCTTGAAAGAGTAATCATCTACAATCTTCAGCTCAAATCCAAATCTGCAATAAAAATACTCTTTGAAAGGAATGGATTACCAATCTCTTCCCCCAAGGAAATATACTCTTTGTAGTGGTGGAGCAAGTTTTCAGCTGCATCTATCATCTTTGCTAAATCCTTCTTAAGATTCGCCATGGGTAGTTAAACATTACTTTATTCATACTCCATATGGTCATAAAATTAACCATCCTTGTATATTTACATTTGTAACCCATCATTAACATAGGTCACTTCTTCTTCTTCAACAAACTGATCAAATTCATCATCTTCAGCTACTGGCACAACCCTCATGGTTGCAACTTTAATTGGTGATTTGCAAAATTAGTCAGCAGAGAGCCTTCTTTCCACGGGAGTGGAGGAAAGTGTTCTGATACCACTGATATATCCCTGTTCTGATATACATATCAGAATATTTACTTTCTTCAAATTAAATAAAAATTCTTATATGAACTTGAAACACTTTTAGTGAAATTTCTGTCTAGGAAAATAAGGTTTTTTGCCTAGGAAACTTGCAGGAAGGGTAGGAGGAAAGGGAAGAATTAAAAGGTAAATTTCAGACAATTAATTTACTCTCCCATAACACATTTATATCAAGCACCATTTAGGTTTGAGAATCCGCTCCCCGGAAACCTACTCCCAAGCTTCTAGGCCACCCAATCGTGAAACAGGGAAGAGTAGTTCAGTCCTTTCGACCAGGGGATTTGGAGAACTAATTTGGATTGGTAATAAATTTATTAGACATGTATATAAATTTATATTCAGTTTTTAAACAATTTTGGACAGTCACAAGGCAGATTAAGGGCAAGCCTGTGAAAACTAGTTATCAGGACTGTGCAACTAGTCAAGATTCAGTGTTTTCCAAAGGAAATAAGAGAGGTACTAGGATTCGGTTTTAAACATGGAATTTCATAATTATGGTGTTAAATAATTTTTAGAACATAAATTAAAACAAATGGAATTTTTTAGGTACATAAAATGCTTCGAATGGGAAAACTAGTCATTTTAGCCATGAATTCTAGGTAGGGTGTAAAAGATTGATACTAAACTCAGTCAAAACATATCAGAATGTTATGAAACTTGAAAATAATGTAAATAATACTATATAAGAGCCATTAGGGTTGAAATAATCCTCATAATATTCACATAAGTCACCTCTCATAGCACAACTCCAAAATTATGACTCCGGAGCCAGGAAACCCAAGAAATTCGATCTCTGAATCTCACAAACTTTAGGAATGAACTGAAGGTGGTATAAATATGATATTTAAAATTAAATTATACATAATTATACATATAATATCATATATATTTAGAAATATCCATTACATAGCTCCAAAATTTCTAGAAGTACATAGAAGAGAGAGAAGGAGAAAAGAGGAAGGGATGTCACTAATAGGATGTCTCAAAGCTCTCCAAGCTGATATGATAATGGAATGATAGAGACATTAACACCTAAAAAAAACATCCTTCAATATATGAAATTTTCTCCTTAGATTCAGTGAGACCTGCAATAGAAGTGGGAAGAATAAGGGAGAATGGGGAACAATGGACTTGGGGCACATCACCCAAGGTACTGAGGCTCACCACTCTTAAATGAAGCTTATATTCAATCACTTATAAAACATATATTAACCAAAATGATTCAATGGGGTCGAATTGTCCTTTAATAGCATTCTGGGTTACCAGTTTTGCAAGTGGAGGCCAAAGGTGACCAGTGAGAGCAAGTCTACCACGTAGAAGCCCTAACCATAGCCACATAGGCACCCTCCTTGGGAAATTTGGAATGTAGTACCATGTGGAAATGTTTCCATGTCCAACTTATCCATTTGATTTAGAAAATGCGCCCTCCTTAGTCAAATAGTTGTTGCTTTTGTTTATGATAGCTTTCTGCTTTTCCTTGCTTTTGAGACTGACTCTCCATAAGCAAATTGTGCTCTCCTTTCCCAATAATTTCCTGCTTTTGTCCTTACATATTTTCTGAGTTCTCCAAGAGGAAAATTCACACTCCTTTGCAAAACTTTCCTGCTTCTGTCTCTGGCTGCTTTTTTGTTTCTTTTAGGCACTTTCCCCTTTTCCTCTTTGACTGCTTTTGTCATAGAATTTCCACCTTTCTACCTTAGAAAGTTGACTTTCCCAATGCGCCCCCCTGACATGGAAAGATTATTTCTACCTGATTAATTTGCACAATTAATAATAATGAAGAATACAAATTAAATACATGCCTCAATAATAATTAGTTTGGCAAAATTTCCCCTAGGCTAATTAATTAATTCCTCATAAATAATTTTTGGATAAAATTACCTAGGTGAGGTAATTAATGAATTTTTGACCCCCCAAATGTGTTGTGCATGGTCAACACATTTATGTCAAAAAATATGGGTACATGAAAAATATTTATTTGATTAGTGAATCGGAGGTAATAAGTAGTGTTATGTTCACATAAAGATACGAAGTTATTGAAAGATATGGTGTGTTCACATAAAATAACAAAACCCACAATTACTAAGACAAGTACCATAGAAGAAAAAGGATGGTCTACTTATCTATTGATTTGTCAACCAAATTGTTGACGTATGTCAAAAACATGAACATCATGGGTGAGTAGTTCTAGGCACACTCTGAAGTTGTATGTTGCACTGCAGTGGTAGTTTCCTTTCATTACATGAAAGCATAATTTACAAATACTGACACAAAAACAATTTAATCAAAATTCTTTCTACTTGAAAGGTTTAGAAAGGTTGCTACTTGACTTCCCTGTCAATTGAAGGCACCTCGGGCATGTACTTGTAAGCAACAACCCATTGGCCTTGGATATTACTGAATGCACAAAATAATGAGAAAACTCCACAAGCCCAAAATCCAATATACAAACCTCAGTCAAAAATCAAAGCTAGGAGGTTTCGATCAATCTCTGGGAAGAAATTCCACCTAGAGTATTCCACTACTTCTCAACCCATTAGAGCTACATGTCCTCTCTACTAACGTTTAATTAAATATGGACCATAATCGAGGTATTCCATTCAATTCATGTGGAGGATATCCTAGGAATAAAGATGGGGTCGCGGAGTGAATAAAAGGGTAGTTTCATTTTTATCTTGAATGATAGGTTTTTCTACTAACAAATCTATTTTGAAGCACAAACATGAAATTGGTATCCTCGAGTAGTCAACTTGTTTTAAATTTTCCTTTTTATTAATTATGGTCACATTTGTCACACATACTATGTTTGGGGATTTCTGTTAGTTATAGAAGATGTATTGTGTGCATGCATTGTAAAATATTGACATAAACTTGACAACTAAAGAAAAAGATGATGATATATTTTCTTTGCCTTTTCAATAGGCATGCAAACAGAGGTTCCATAGTATAGCATGTAGGTTTGGATTTGATACAAAGATAACAAGCATGCACAAAATACCATGAAAAAGATCAAACCAACAACAATGAGTGTTCCTTTTACAACAACACCTAACACAACAAATGCCCAAGATTTATTTCCATAGTATGGCATGAAAGTTTGGAATTGATTAAGAAATGATAAGCATGCCCACAAATTTTGAATTTGTACAAAAATTCTTAACCACTCTTCAACCACCATCGACATTAATATATGTGTTTAAGAAAATAGACCAAGCTATGTGTGCATCCAATCCTTTTAAACCCTAATCAAATATTGAGCTTGAATTTGGTGATATAGAGACATTCTCATTTTCAGCAATAATATCCCTACTATCAAGTAGAACTAAGTTAGGGTATAATTTCCCAATTATTAGGAAACCCACACAAAACTTGAAAACCTGAAAAATTACTCACTAGTGAGATCAACTAGGGTTTCTTATGTCGAACAATCCACATGATTCTAGATGCATAGGGTTTCTATTCTCCTAACTTACTTCGCTAATGTTTATTTCCTTTGTAGTTTCTAGACCAAGCAGGATACTAAGATTACAAAATCCCATAGAGCTTGTGGACACGATTGCAGGAGTGTTACAAGCACTTTTAAACAAGCTAACCTTATACTCGATAAGTGAAGTAATTGGAAGGATTTTATGATTACGAGATCATATAGAGTATAAGGGAGTTCACTTGAAACAATAACTTTTAAGTGAAATGAATCATGTATCTTGACACTAATAAAAATATATGAGCATAATTGATCACATTCTCTTTTAATTTTACATATTCTAGAATGGTAAGACTTTAAATATACATATTTGACTAGGTATGCCTAAAGGGTTAGATGATGAATGATTTCACTATATTGACCCTAGTTGATCATGGTTCACCATATTATTGATTACATTTACACAATACCTATTTGACTACCATGCACAATTATCCACTAATACGATGACTGAATAGCTTGATAATTCCATCTCCCAAAATCCCTATAGCCCAATTCCCCTCTAGAGCAATCAACCCCTTGATTCCACCCTCGTGGACCATATTATGGATCATGCAATTTGGTTCTTAACTATCACTGAATAGCATTGATCATGGTTGATCCCAATTGACCACATTGGATATATAGACCATATGAACAAATTTGTTATTATTATGGATGTTTTCACAGTGGTAAGACATTGTATGAAGGATTCTGGATGCACTGTGTCAAGGTTTTTTTGTCCGACGTTTTGGGTGAATACTTGACCCATCTTCAGGGAATCAAACTGAAGCTAATAAATGATGGAAAAGTATAGCTATTAAATAAAATAAAATTTAGACTAGCCATTGAGGAGAAAGAGGGTTAAATCAAAGAATGAGGGAGAGAAAATAAGGAATTAAGGAAAATATAAATATTTTTTAATTTAAGGAGAGAACATAAGGAATTGTAAATCCACAAGTTCAAAAAGATGGTTATATAAATTCAAAAAGTTAGTTAATTAAAACTCTAAATGGGAAGAGTAACGGTAAGATATGGAAATTTATAATAAATAAATAAATAAACTTTATTCTTTAATTTCTTATTTTCTCTCCATGATTTTTTGGTTTCAACCCCTTTCTCCTCAACCACTAGTCAAAACTTAAATTGTTTCCCTATCTTATCCTTACTCTTCCCATTTGGAGTTTCATTTAACTAAATTTTTGAATTAATTTAAGCTTCTTTTTGAACTTATGGATTTATTAATTCCTTATTTTATCTCCCTAAAATTTTATAATAATAAAAAAAATCTCTTTTCCTTAATTCCTTATTTTCTCTCCCTCATTCTTTGGATTTAAGCCCCTTTCTCCTCAATGGATAGTCAAAATTTAATTTTATTTAATAGCTATACTTTTCCAACATTTATCAACATTATTTTAATTCCCTAAAGATGAGTGGAGTGTTCACCTGAAACGTTGGACAAAAAAACCTCCACATAGTGTATCCAGAAGCCTTCATACATTTGAACCATGTCAATGGTTCACCATATTATTAACGTTGCCCCACGATTGGCACTCCATCACCTATCTCACTCATATGAAAATGTCATGAACATTTATATGTTAATCCAATGACCAGATAGCTCAATAATTCCATCTCCCAAAATACTTCTATCTTAAAGGCCCCTTGAATCAACCAATGCACGGATTTGACCCTCGTGGACCATATTATAGATAATTAAATTTGTTTGTTACTTGTCATTGAATAGGGTTGACCATGGTTGATCCTAATTGACCACAATATTGAATATATAAACCATAATATGCACCACAACGATGGTTCACCTTATTATTAATGTTGCCCCACGATTATCCCACCATCACTTAGCTCACTCATCCACAAATTCTATGCATATTTATCCACCAATCCAAAGATCGGATAGCTCGATAAATTCATATCCCAAAATATTTCTATCCCAATGGTCCCATGAACCAATCAACCTCGAAGTCCACCCTCATGGACCATATTATGGATCACTGGTTGTTAGCTATCATTGAATGGCTTTGACCATGGTTGATCCCAATTAACCACAATGTTGAATATATAGACCATAATATGTACCATGACAATAGTTCTCATATCATTAACGTTGCCTCATGATTGGCCCACCATCACCTAGCTCACTCATCCAATGCCATGCACATTTCTCCATCAATCTAAATAACGGATAGCTCGATAATTTCATCTCCCAATATACTTCTAGCCCAATGGCCCCCTGAACCAATAAACCCCCAAATTCCACACTCATGGTTCATATTATGGATCACTTGTTATTAACTATCATTGAATAGCGTTGACCATGGTTGATCCCAAGTGACCATAATGCTGAATATATAGACCATAATATACACCACGATGATAGTTCACCATATTATTAATGTTTCCCCTAGATTTGCCCATTGTCACCGAGCTCAGTAATCCACGAATTCCATGCACATTTATCCACCAATCCAAAGACTATATTACTCGGTAATTTCATTTCCAAAAATCCTTATAGCCCAATTCCCCCCTGAACCAATCAACCCCTAAAGCCCAGCCTCATGGACCATATTGTGGATCATTGGTTGTTAACTATAATTGAATATTGTTGACCATTGTTGATCCCAATTGACCATAATGTTGAATATATAGACCATAATATGCACCACAATGATGGTTTTCCATATTATTAACGTTTCCTTGTGATTGGCCCGTCGTCACCTATATCACTATTCTACAAACACCATTCACATTTATCCACCAATATAAAGACCATATAGCTTGATAATTTCATCTCCTAAAATCCTTCTATCCCAATTCCCCCCTGAACCAATCAACCCCCAAAGTCCACCCTCATGGACCATATTATGGATCATCGGTTTTTAACTGACATTGAATAATGTTTACCATGGTTGATCCCAATTGACAACAATGTTGAATATATAGACCATAATATGTGCCACGATGATGGTTCACCATATTATTATCATTGCCATGTGATTGGTCCACCATCACTTAGCTCACTTATCCACAAATGCCATCTACATTTATCAACCAATCCAAGGGCCAGATAGCTTGATAATTTCAAGTCCCAAAATCATTTTATCTCAATGACCCCTTGAACCAATCAACCCCTGAAGTACACCCTTATGGATCATTGGTTGTTAAATGTCATTTAATAGCATTGACCATGGTTGATCCCAATTGACAACAATGTTGAATATATATACCATAATATGCACCACGATGATGGTTTTCCATATTATTAATGTTGCCCCACAATTGTCCCATCATTGCCTAGCTCACTCATCCACAAATTCCATGTACATTTAACCACCAATCCAAAGACTAGATATATTGATAATTTCATCTCCAAAAATCATTCTATCCCAATGGCCCCCTAAACTAATCAACCACCAATGTCCACCCTCATGGACCATATTATGGATCATTGGTTCTTAATTGTCATTAAATAGCCTTAACTATGGTGTTGATGTAATTGTAACTTCGAAATGTATTCACCTATATTGTACCCTAATGTTCCTATCGAGAGAATCATTTGTATTTCATTGTACCACGATGTTCCTACCAGGAGAGTCATTAATATAATAAATCCATGCAAATTCAATGAGGCTAACCCTCCGTTGTAAGTCGAGGCAATAGTCCCCACAATTGAGTTGAGGTTAACCCTCCTTGTTGATAAGGGGGGAAAAGTCCCCACAGTTGAGGGGAACTAGGGTTATTAGAATCTCCTAGAGATGTTGACCCTAGAAAGTAATTTTCAAGTCGGAAACTAGTATAAATAGAGAGTGAGACTCTCTATTTGTCACATACACTCACTCAACTGGGGTGCATGAGTGAGAGAGGAAGTGCTGGTACAAGTGAGAGAGATCAGCTGTCGGAGATCATCTTTATGTTTTCGGGTTTTACTTTTGCTAATGGTGCTCATTCTATCTCTGAGGAAGTTGCGGGGTTTTCTCCTTTATGGTTTCCCCAAGAAAAATTATTTGTGTCTCTTGTCTCTTGTGATTATTGATGTGCATGTTATTCTCTCAGATAACATCCTAAGATAATACTGTCTAATTGATAAAAATCTAACATGGTATCAGAGCTAACCTAAGAAGAAGACATTGTGCAGCTGCATAAGCTATGTATTCTTACTTTTTGGGTCTCTCTTGACAATCCAATAGCAAAAGGAGGCTAGGCTAAATCTCCATTGAAGGGCGCATCTTTCTGTCGAAGCAGAATTTGATTCCGAGCATTTTCAGTTTTTGCTGCGGGAAATTAGGGATTTTTACAAAAAAGGAATTTTTGAGTGAGCCCAGGATAGGATTTCTATCCTCATCAAAATTTAAGTTTAGAGACCAAGGTCGAGATTTTTGGTTGGGTAAAACTCTAGGAAAGTCAAACCCTAATTTGACCCTGGACCTGAAAAAACCCTAAAATACTAAAACTGGTAGTTTTGGTACATTCGTTATATCTTGGGATTCAAGAAGTCTCAAGGGACAAAATTTTCACAAGACGAAGATAAAATCTTGTTTTACCCTGTGTAAAAATATCAGCCTCATATTCTCTATATTCTGGGAAATATGATTCCTCCAAATCAGGGTTCCAGCCCCTTCCAGGATTTATCCCGAAACAGGACACCTAGGGATAATTGTTATATCTCGGGCTATGAAGGTCCAAATGAAATTTAGGAAGATGTTCTAGATAGGGAATGGACTGTAATTTTTGCAATAGAAGTTTCAAACACTGATGATGAAACAGAGACACGTGGAAGTCCATACAAGTTCGCTATGTTGAACAGTCCTGAAATAAGTCACCTTGGGAAAACTCTCATAAGTCCCAATTGGTGAAACAAATTGTGATAAAACATGTGGTTTTGGAAAGAGGACAGACGAGGATACCTCAGTAAAAAAATTTAGACACAGAGGAGCATTAAGTTCAAAGATACCGCAGAAACAACAGCAGGCATTTCTGCAGAGGAAATCGAAAAACTAGGGCTTCCTGTTCCGAGAGATTCCCTCCACTGTTTTTAGAAAAGGAGTACACTGGACAGCCCGCCTTGAAAAGGCCCATATTTCTATCCAATCAGATCTGAAAGATTCCAAGTTTTTAAAATTAGGGTTTCTCTGACAAACCCTAGATCAATCAGATCTGGAACCAAGACGGACACCTCAAATCGGCAAGATCTAATCTTTTGCTATTTACATTTGAGGTTCTCATTTCAAAATGACCTATCACACCAGCTTGATGAAAATGTTGGTGAAGTTGAAAACTTCCAAGAATGGAAGGATAACTTTTCACTGGTTCTTGAAGAAAATGAATTGGACACCTACATAAGTGGAGAGGGTCCAGTTCTAGAGGGAGATGAGGCTAAAAGCCTTACACAAGAAGAACTTGGTCAAGGCCAAGAAGATCATTGCTGATTCAATCAAGGATCACCTTATACCAGAAGTGTCTTCCCTAAAGACACCTAAAGAGATGTTTGATTCCTTGACCAAGCTATTTGAAGGGAAGAACATAAATCAGAAGATGAATTTGAGAAAATAGTTGAAGAATGTGAAGATCCAAAAAGCAAAGACCATACAATCATACTTTACAAGGGTCTCTCAAATCAAAGAACAAATGGAGAATGCAGAAGTTGTGATAACCACCTTGAATGGCCTCCCATGATCATGGGATTCATTCATTCGAGGAATGTGTGCCAGAAGGAAGTGATTACTTTCAGCAAACTCTGGGAAAAGCACACACAAGATGAAGCTCGACCCATAATAAGAGAAGAGAAGATGGGAGCAACTGAAGCTCAAGCACTCACGATTCAAAGAAGATCCCTCAAGCGATACAGAATATGAAGAACTCAATTCTTGAAGAGCCTCTTGTCCATATTGAGCATTTGGATAAGAAATGATGTTGTTATGAATGAATAAGATGAAAGAAGGAGTCTACCCACGAAACAAATAAATATAAGTATTCAATTGTCATTTCATGATATTGTTTTGTTATGCATTTATTTATATTTAGTTGATGTATTATGCATGATAGAATGTTTGCATTAATGACAGTATACTACTAATATGCATGTGATGGGTAACTAGCTCATGGTGCTATACAACTCTCCATTTCTACTTATCTAGAATGAAACCTCTTTGCTGACATATTGGATTAGTGCACAATCTTAATGATGTCTTGGTAGAGATGGAAGGCATCTAGAAATTTTATGTGAGATATGGATGAATGTTGTATTGGCTAAAATAGTTGCATGATTATATATTTATGCATAATAATTTTCTATTGTGAATATGCCTTTTGAAATGATTCTAACCATAAAACTAATACATTTGACTTGTAGGAAAGATCGCATACAATCGCCTACAAGAAAAGAAGGATGAGACTTGTTCCTAAGAACAAGTGGCGACAGTTCAAGAAATAATTCAAAATGAATAATAGTATGATGAGGCCTCAGACACACTCTAGTTATGTGACACTGTTGAGCGACATCATTGATGCATATCCTTCCATCTATGAAGAAGTAGCCAAGAAGAAAGGAAAGGAGAGTACCAGTTCAAGAAGAATATAGGATGCGGTATCGAGGCCTGGAGGGAAGTCCGTGATGGATCTGCAAGATCCACCATGCAGTAGATGGAAACATCGTGGGATATAAGGCAAGATTCATAACATGAGGCTTCTCACATAAAGAAGGCATAGACTATGAAGAGACATTTGCATCTAGTCGGAGTTGATGCACATGATAGGCAGACTCATGTGTGCAAATTAAAGAAGGCGTTGTATGAGCTCAGAAGGCACCCATGGGATAACACCTACATGAGGATCTTGAAGATCACCTAGAGTGATGAAGATCTTAACCTTTGCTACAAGGTTGAAGATGAAAGCATATAGAGGATGCCAAGCTCATAGATGGGTGCAAGAAGAACCTTTGAAAAGGTTCAAGATAGAGGATCTTGGTATCCAGTGACCCTAGATGGATACATAGAATATCAGTAGCAGAGGAAGCTAATTGTCACTATGGTACAGAATGTTTCAATGCATAGAGTACAAAAGGCATAGGGAGAATGATGCTTCGCTTCAAAGGGAGTGACTGCAGAAAATCCTGAGGTTTGACATGGTACGACAGGATGGACAAATTACTGATGACTCTAGGCTTTACTGAGAGTAAAGCAGATTCCAACCTTTGCTTCAAGGTTGAAGATGGAAGACCAGTGATACTCCTATTATATGTCGATGACTTGTGGAACTCATTAAAGTTGCAAGAAGAGGAAGCTTGCTAGGCATGGAGGTGTGGAAGAATGTAGATGGAATCTCCCTGGGACAAGGGAAGTATGCAGCAGAGTTCCTGAAGAGGTTCAGGATGATGGACTGCAAGGCCATGGCCACACCTATGGCATCGAACCTGAAGCTATTGAGTGATGCTTCATCAAAGTCGGTTGATGCCCGGATGTATCGTCGGATGATTTGTTTCTTGATATACCTGACGAATACGAGACCAGATATTTGCTTTGTTGTGAACACATTGAGACATGTTCATCTAATGGTTGAAAATCATGCAGTGAGGTACCTAAAGGGTACAGTTGATTATGGGCTCCTCAAGTATGAATAAAATCAGAAGATTAACCTAGAGGATTATGTGGATTCGGATTGGGCTAGCAGTGCCATTGATAGGAAGAGCACTTCGAGGTGTTGTTTCAGTATGAGATCGTGTGTGATATATTGGTTTAGCAAGAAGGAGTCTTGCATGGTGTTGAGTACAGTCGAGGAAAAATATGTTGCTACTTGCTCGACTACTTGGGAGAAAGGAGCAGTGAAGCTCCAGTTTGTGATCTAGATAGAGATATCTCGAAAGAGGGAGTTATAGAATAGCCGATGAGACAGGTTGTTTGAGCATAAAATCCTGGTGAATATCATAGGTTGCTCAGACTTAAATGGTCCTATAGGTTGTCCTCGAATGTAATCGGTCCTGGAAAAGCTCACATGTTATCCTTAGACGTAATCAGCCCTGATGTGATTCTATGCTAGAAATGGCCAGAGTGAAGTCTGAGTACTTCAGGGAGAATGTTGGTGTTCTCCAAATCGAGGTTCCCTCCAAGAGGAAGTGATGAGTCTATGAGCCCTTCTAACATGGTGGTAGGATTGGTTCCTCCCATGGTCATATGTAAGTGGTGTGCCCTTCTGACATGGTGGTAGGATTGGTTCCTCCCATGGTTAGATATAAGTGATGTGCCCTTCTGACATGGTGGAAGGATTGGTTCCTCCCATGGTCATATGTAAGTGTTGATATTTTCCCTGGATGATAGTAGGTGTGTCTTATCATGCCAGTAGATGTAAGTGCAGAGCCTTTACCTGGATGATAGTAGGTGTGTCCTATCATGCCAGTAGATGTAAGTGCAGATCCTTTCCCTAGATGATAGTAGGTGTGTCCTATCATGGCAACGGATGTAAGTGCAGATCATTTCCCTAGATGATAGTAGGTGTGTCCTATAATGCCAGCGGATGTAAGTGCAGAGCCTTTCCACAGATGGTAGTAGGTGTGTCCTACCATGTTGGTGGATATAAGTGCAGAGCCTTTCCCTGGATGATAGTAAGTGTGTCCTATCATGCCAACGGATGTAAGTGCAGAGCCTTTCCACATATGGTAGTAGGTGTGTCCTACCATGCTGGTGGATGTAAGTGCAAAGCCTTTCCACATATGGAAGTAGGTGTGTCCTACCATGCTGGTGGATGTAAGTGTTGGGGCCTTTCTCTGGATGGTAGTAGGTGTATCCTACCATGCCAGTATATGTAAGTGTTGGGGCCTTTCCATGGATGGTAGTAGGTGTGTCCTACCATGCTAGTGGTTGTAAGTGCTAGAGCCTTTTCACAGATGGTAGTAGGTGTGTCCTACCATGATAGTGAATATAAGTGCTAATCCTTTTCTGACATGGTTCTTAGATGTGTTCCTCCCATGGTCGGATGTGAGTGCTGGACCTTTCTGACATGGTGGTGGATGTGTTCCTCCCATGGTCAGATGTGAGTGTTGGGCGTGCCTTTCTGACATGGTGGTGGATATGTTCCTTCCATGGTCAAATGTAAGTGTTTGGCGGGCCTTTCTGACTGGGTCAGATATAAGTGTTAAATAAGATGAATACCTACATGGAGACTAGGCCTACAACCAGCATGAAAAAGGGTTGGCTCTATAGAACTTCCTATGATGAGAAGAATTGAGAGATAGCACCATTTGATCAAGATAGAAAAAGCAAGGATGATGATGATGATCCAGTGATGATCCAGCTTTCATGATGATCCAGCTTTCATGATGATCCAGTGATGATCCAGTGAATGATGATCCAGTGATGATCCAGATTTGATGATGATATAGTGATGATCCAGATTTGATCTAGTGACGAAGACTTATGCTGATGAATTGTGTCACGAGAATACCTTCCTAGTTAAGAGGGAGTGTTGATTTATTTGTAACTTCAAAATGTATTCACTTATATTGTACCCCGATGTTCCTATTGGGAGAATCATTTGTATTTCATTGTACCCCTATGTTCCTATAGAGAAAGTCATTAATATAATAAAGTCATGAAAAGTCAATGAGGTTAACCCTCTATTGTAAGTCGGGGCAATAGTCCCCACAATTGAGTTGAGGTTAACCCTCCTTGTTGATCAGGGGGGAAAAGTTCCCACAGATGAAGGGCACTAGGGTTTTTAGACTCTCCTAGAGATTTTGGCCCTGGCAAGTAATTGTCAAGTCGAAAACTAGTATAAATAGAGAGTGAGACTATCTATTTGTCACATACACTCACTCAACTGGGGTGCATGAGTGAGAGAGGAAGTGTTGGCACAAGTGAGAGAGATCAACTATCGAATATCATCTTTATGTTTTCAGGTTTTACTTTTGCTAATGGTGCTCATTCTATCTCTGAGGAAGTTGCAGGGTTTTATCCTTTATGGTTTCCCCAAGGAAAATTCTTTGTCTCTTGTCTCTTGTGATTATTGTTGTGCATGTTATTCTCTCAGATAAGATCCTAAGATAATATTGTCTAATTGATAAAAATCTAACACATGGTTTATCCCAATTTACCATAATGTTAAATATATATACCATAATATGTACCACAACGATGGTTCTCCAAATTATTAATGTTGCCTCGCAATTGTCCCACTGCCACCTAGCTCGCTCATCCACAAACACCATGCACATTTATCCACCAATTGAAAGACTAAATAGCTTGATAATTTAATCTCCCAAAATCCTTCTAGCCCAATGCCCGACTGGACCAATCAACCCCTGAAGTCCACCCTCATGGAACATATTATGGTACACTGGTTGTTAATTGTTATTTGAATACCGTTGATGTTAAATATATAATCCATAATATGCACCAAGATGATGGTTCGCCATATTATTAATGTTTCCCCCAATTGAACCACTATCACCTAGTGCACTCATCCACAAATTCCATGCACGTTTATCCACCAATCCGAAGACTGGATAGCTTGGTAATTTCATTTCCCCAATTCATTCTATCCCAATTCCATCCAAACCAATCAACCCCTGAAGTCTGCCCTCATGGACCATATTATATATCATTCAATTTGGTTGTTACCGGACATTGAATAATATTGACCATGTAGTTGATCCCAATTAACCACAATGTTGAATATATAGACCATAATATGCACCATGATGATGGTTCGCCATATTATTAATGTTTCCCCCTAACTGGCCCACCATCACCTAGATCACTAATCTACAAATGCAATGCACAATTACTCACAAACTGAATGATTGTATAGCTCTATATTTCCATTTCCCAAAATCCTTTTATCCTAATGGCCCCCTGAACCAATCAACCCCTGGATTCTGCCCTCGTGGACCATATTATGGATCATTCAATTTGGTTCTTAACTATCATTGGATAGCATTGACCATTATTGATCCCAACTGACCTTAATGTTGAATATATAATCCATAATATGCACCAGGGCAATGCTTCTCCATATTATTAACATTGGCCCACTACTGGCCCAGTGCCACCTAGCTCACTCATCTAAAAATGCCATGCACAATTATTCACAAATCTAATGATTGGATATGTCGATATTTCCATTTATCCAAATGCTTCTATCCCAATGGCCCCCTTAAACAATCAAACCTTGGAGTCCATCCTCACAAACCATATTATGGATAGGTAAATTTGGTTCTTACCCAATAGCCCCTTAACCAAAAAACCCTTGGAGTCCACCCTCATTGACCATATTATGGATCACTACTTGTTAACTGATAATGAATAGCGTTGACCATGGTTGATACCTATTGACCATAATGTTGAATATATAGATGATAATATGCACCATGATGATGGTTTGTCATATTATTAATGTTGTCCCGCGATTGGCCTACCATTACCTAGCTCACTCATCCACAAATTCCATGCAAATTTATCCACCAATCTGAAGACTCAATAGTCGATAATTTCATCCCCCAAAAATTTTCTAACCTAGTAACCCCCTGAACTAAAAAACCCTGGAGTCCACCTTCATTTACCATATTATGGATCACTCATTGTTAACTATCATTGAATAAGGTTAACCATGGTTTATCCCAATCGACTAAATTAAAAATATTAATAGAGAAAATATATGTGCACTATAACATTATATGGCCATATGGGATATGATCCTTGATCAATTGTAGGACACCATGGCATGAAACAAGTTTTTCTCTTTCCTGGATGAATACAAATCCACCCAGAGGACCAAGGAAAGACCACCTTCACTTGTCCTTAGGGCACCTTTGCCAACAAAGTTCTCCTTCTTGGGTTGTGTAATTCCCATATCACATTCCATAGGGAAATCTTGAATATTTTTTCTAATTTCATTCATGAGAGTATATAAATATGCATAAATCACTTCATCCCTTATGGGGATGCATTTGAAGAAGCTTTTTATTAAACCTTTAAAATTTACTAAAAATATGTATTGAAATGAGCCTCTCTTTGAGCAATGAAAAGTGTGAAATGTAAATGTATGGAGGGGCAATATTATGACATTATGTGTTTTCAAGTGGAATTAAAGTGGATCCTTCAAAATGAAAATTCATAATAAATCTATCTGCATCACAAAAACAAATATATGTTAGAAGTTTCTTAGTTCAATCTGGGTACTACAGAAGATTCATCAAAGATTGTAGTAAACTAGTTGCCCCTATGTTTTCACTACTAATCAAAGATGCAAAATTTGAATGCATAAGTGATTGTTAAGAGGAATTTGAGTGCATCAAAGAAAATATAATCTAGGCCGCTATGTTACAAATACCTTACTAGGATATTACCTTCCACATCCACTAAGATCACTCCAACAAATCCCTTTGATTAGCTCCCTTTTCACCTCATTTTTCTGCTTTCCATGATTGTTTCAATGCATTTTCTTCATATTTTTGGAAAACTCGATGCTATTTATTGTGATGGGGTTGTTATTATAATTTTTTACGCCGACCACACTATGTCGGTGCTCAATTAGATGCTAAATATTGCCGCTTTTAGCGCCGAATAAAACTTCTAATTTTGCTTCTTTTATTTTGGGCCAAATAAAACTTCCAGCTTAACTTCCAACTTTTCTCCTTTTATTTAGAGCCAAATAAAATTTCCATTTTAACTTCCTATTTAGCTCCTTTTATAACACCCTCTTTTCCTCCTCTTTCAACAACTTGTTTAGCTCCCAATTTTGCTTCCAATTTATCTTCATTTGTAGCGTGAGTTTTAGCCTCCTTTTTAATGTCTAGTTTGGCTTCCAAGTTTACGCATACTATGCTTAAATAGTTAAATTATTGAGGTCTTAGGGGTTAAAGGCATATGGGGTTTGGGGATTAGGGGATTTATGGAGTAGGGGTGTTGGGATTATATATTAGGGTTTAAGGGAATAAGAGAATAAGGGTCAAGAGCTAAGGTATTTTGGGCTTAAGGGTTAGGTAATTTAATGGTTAATTACGTAGGGATTAGGGGTTAAGGGATTAGGGATTAGGGGTTACGGATTAGGAGTTTATCGGTTAATGGATTATGGAATAGGTATTACTACTTAAGGGATTATGGGAGAAGGGATTAGGGTTTAGGGGATTCAAGTATTATGGGTTACATGATTATGGATTAATGGTTAAGGGAATATGCATTTAGGGATTAAAGATTAAGGGATTAGGGATTATGTGTTTAGAGGATAGGTATTAGAGATTATGGGTTTAGGTTTTATGGTTTAAGGGTTCACGGATTTATGGGTTTGGTGATTAAGGATTAAGGGATTAGGTCATAGGGGTTAGGTAGTTTAATGGTTAACGTATTAGGGATTATGGGTTAAGGGATTAGTGCTTAAGTGCTTAGGGAATAAGGGTTTATGTGTTAAGGGATTACGGATTAGGGATCAAGGGTTTAAGGGTCAATGGATTAGGGATTGTGATATTTAAGACTTGTGTGTTATGGGATTAGGGATTAGGGGTTTAGAGCTTGAGGTTTAATGGATCAGGGTTTAGGGTTTATGGGATTAAAGGCCAAGGGTTTAGGCATTAGGGGATGAGGGGTTTTAAAGGGTAAGGGCCTAGTGATTATGGGTTAAGGGCATTTTATTTTAAATTTATAAATAGTTCCTTATTATAATGTTTATTTTACGATATGTGATGTAATTTTATATATTTTATTTTAATTAAATTGATTTGGATCATTATATCTGTTAATTTAAAACATATTATTAATATTGAATATTCATGTTTTGAGATGAAATACGAAACTAAAATTGAGCTTTAAATTATCAATTTTTCACGTAATTTTAGGTGATTAAATTTTTCTATCGTTTAATTATTTTATTGTTAGCCACTTGCATTAATATTTTATTAAGTTATGTGTCTTCACAAATATGTTGATACAAAATGAATGGAGGAACCCTATGAAATTGAAAATCAGGGTTAGGTGGTTTAATGGTTAATTGCACAAGGATTATATTGGGTCAAGGGATTAATGCATGGCATCCATTGACCACACACCGTGAGTAGTGAATGGGGCCAATATTGAAGTTTCTTCAAAATGTGAATGCATGTGTTGAAATTTTACAGGGTTAGGCACATGCCTTGATGTAATGGGACGTTTTAAGACTCAAGGACATCATTCTCATCATCATGGCTATAATTTCCATCATCATTGTAATCATATTCCTCATGACCCTATCCTTCCATCCACGACAATGGAGATCAAACCCCACATAGCCATGTCTGAAACAAACACTAATGAAGATGTCAATTTCCATGTCTTTGCCTTTTTCTTGTGGCATTCTTCAAGACGATTAAACCATGATTCTACTAAGCTAAGATATCCAAAAAATAAGTTTCTAGGTAACAATATTCAATTGGTTTAATGGTTCATTTCTTAGGTATTATATCGGTTCAAGGGCTAAACAACATCAATCGACCTTGCACAGTGAGCAGTGAATGGGGCCAACGTTGAAATTTCTTCAAACTATGCATGTATGCTTCGAAATATGACATGGTTAGACTAGAAACATGCATTCATGGTATGGTAGTGTTTGAATACTCAAGTATTTCTGATTTCCCCACATAATCTTTGAGATTGTCCATGTTTCCATCAAAGCTCAACATGCACGTCTCATTGCCATCATTCGCCATTCCCGTCTATAGATTTGTTTTCATAAGTCTATTGAAATTTCATGGAACCTATAATGCACCCATGAACAATGTCATTTATCAAACCCACACAATGAGCAGTGAATGGGGCCAACGTTGAAATTTCTTTAATTTGTGAATGTGTGTGTTGAAATTTTACTTGGTTAAACTAGGCTCATGCCTTAACTGTATGGAAGGGTTTTAAGACTTGAGGATATCATTCTCATCATCATGGATGTAATTTCCATCCTCATCATAATCATATTCATAATGGCCTAATTCAACCATCCATGGTAACAAATATCGAACCCCACATACACATCTCTGCAGCAAAACCACTAATTAAAATGCCAATTTCCTTTTCTTGTCCTTGTTCTTGTGGCATTATTTGAAACGATTAAACCATGATTCTATTAAGCTAAGAAATCCCAAAATAAGTTTCTAGGGTCCAACATGTAAGTGGTTAAATGGTTAATTGCTTAGGGATTATATCAGGTGAAGGGCTTAGCGAAATATTTCAGTAAGTTCTTTAATATAAATTAATGAACAAACTTTGCATACATTTTGGCTATTGGTTTGGATTTAAATTTTGCATAATGCAAAATACACTAATACACTTTGCATACATTTTTCCTAAAGGTTTGGATTTACATTGTTTTACATATACACTATAGGTAATTATGTTTTTTTTATATTGTATATTTAATGTATTGTTATTCAATAGGCTCTTCATCCTAGTTCAATTTGAGTCTAATTGATAAGATAACAACACATGGAAACCATTATCAACCAATAAATAACCACTAACCATGCTAACTCTCTTTTTTTCACAAAGGGAATCGACAACTAGGGACAGGGTTGGTGCTCGTGTGACACGAGGTCCAAGGATCCATTCTCGTTACCATTATACCACTAGGTGCATCCACAAGACCCAAATCATGGCGCACAGGTAATATTGGTGGGATTTGAACACGAGACCTTCCATTTACAACCATTTACAACATTTCAACTTTAACACTTGCTCTGCCCCCCATGGGCACTACCCAAGGTAATTTTTAGGGGCAAAATTTCACCAATTGGCTATTTTTTGGGTTTTTTTCCAAAACATAAATTCGTTATTTAGTCATATTTAGTGTCTAATATCACCTATATTTACATAAAATATGTTTTTTTTTATCATAATATTCGCCAAAATTTACACATTTCAATGTTAATTTTATGTTTCATATTTACCACTCTTTCCCAACATATTATAGATTCCCTTCAATAATATTCTTATCTTTTGAGCTTGCCCAAATGGATTGCTTGAAATCAACCATAATGCCACAATCAAAGGATCGTCTCTTTACATCTACTCTTTCTACAAAATAATATCAACAATATGCCCACATTGCAATATATTTTCTTTGCATGTGAAAGACCATTTATTTCGGTGGAAACAAATATAATGATGAATATTTCAATACTTAATAGTGTCAAAAATTATTTGAAACAACATTTTATAAAATTCCAACAGTACCTTTCTTTCACATCCTCCAGACATGTTGATTTCATCTTATGTTATGTTTGAATGCGTACTTGTGTCTATTATTTGATTTTGGATTTGTTCAGCAACCCATTCTAGTGTGCAATCTTTGCCCCATTCCCTAAGAAAATGAGTGGAAAGTGGAGTATTCATTGGCTTCAATCTCTTAAATTGTCTCCTTGCTTCTAACACTTCTTCTCTCTTTTTATCGTATAAATCAATCCATTTGTTCATAAAGTCCATGTGTACAAAATGAACTTGTCGAGTATAGCACTTTCGTCTACACTTATTACATGCAAATATGTTTATTTCAAACTCCAAATGTCATGTTTTTAATTTGACAAATATATTAATACATAGTAAATTAATTATTGCAGTAAAGACAACCATAATGATCATGAATTTACTTCCCATTTTTTACTTGAACACAATTTAATTGTGGTGTTTCTCCATTAATAATATATGATGCTCATTCTTCATCTCGAAAGCATGGCCCATCTTCAAAATACTTACCAAGGAATTCACATAGGAATAAAAAGGATTCATTCAATGTATACCCTTGATCCATGCAATCCTTTGGATGTGCCTTTTTCAGACATATATTTTTAGATTTTTTATATACCTCTCAAAGAAAAACATCCACCTTGTTTATATGACACCTGCCAATTCAATGCCATCGACAAGGCGTATAAGTAAATGGACTTGTAGGTGCATGAAACTTGTAGGGAGCTCCTTCTCAAATACACATACATTTTTTGCAATTTCCTTCTTCCATTTTGGGATTCACATTCATGGATCTCCCTCAAGGTCACACACCTAATATAAGAATAGTAAATTATTATCAATCTTTAGTAAAAAAAATCAATATAATATCTTTGTCTCTCACACATGAACATTTCATAACACAACCATATAAATGCTAACAATTGATTTATGGCAGTCCTTAAGTCAGCGGTAAGACATGAATCCCCCCTAATTGCCAATGGCATGATATGTTATCAAACACATTTATCAAATTGCATTAGTAATTTTTCTCGCACAATAGAATATCAAAATATATTTAGTACTTAATTAATGTTACCGGTAGAATTCAAGCGATGATAATACCTTCATAAAATCATGAAAATCATGTGTTTTAAATCCTGCGATGTTCCCATTAACTATAAAAGCTTTTTCCAAAGATGACCCATATACAGTAGGTGTCCTTATTAAACGAATACTTTTCTTAGTTGATCTAGCTCTTTTTTTTTCAAAATCCATGGAACTTCTACACATGTTTCATTTTCCATGCTTGTACACAAATGACTTCTATCAAATTTGGTACGTGAAAGAGTGATATCTCTCCTTGAAGACAAGTTGTCCTTGTCTTTTCCTGATATATGTTGAAATATATAATCTAAGACATTTTTTAATATGCACATAGGATATAATAGGTGAGATATTAATGGATCCTTCCAATAAGGGAGCTCATAAAATATGGATTCCCTTTTCATTCCTTTCGGCATATTAACTACAACTTGTTATGGTTCTTCAATTGAATCACCTTGATAAAAGAAATCCTCCCAAGCTTTCAATTCAACATCTTCATATTTCTTAAGCCAATCACATGGACCCATAATCATGGAAGGGCCTCTATTTTCAACTTTTCCATCAAATTGATTCTTCGAGCGATTTCTGAACTTATGATCTATTGGAAGAAAAACCTTAGGTTTGCGTAAAAAAAATTATGTAGATCTTTAGAATACCGCCCTTGAAATTGTTCTGCACATCTTGGACATGCAAATTTTCCCTTTGTTTGAAGCCTTGTAGCACAATAAGTAATGTTAATAACATCAAAATAATATTATAAAAGTAAGTATAAAACAAAACATGTGTAAATACGTAAATATTTTATCTTACCAAAACAAACACCAAGTCATGGGAAATCATGAATAGTCCAGTATAGCACACCATACAACATGATATGTCATACACTCTTATTCATTTCCTTAGTAGTTGCATCTCATCAATCAAAGGTGCAAGATAAACATCCATGTTTTAAACTTGATGTTTTCCTGGAACAATAAGATTCAATATAAGGTGTTCCTTCTTAACACTCATCCATGGAGGAATATTGTATATTATCAATCTGACTGGTCAAACAATATTATTTGTGCTCATGAAAGAGAATGGCCACACTCCATCTATTGAGATCCCAAACCTGATACTACGAGGTTCATCTTTGAACTTTCCTGGCCATTTTTCATCTATGTGTTTCATTGCTTTGCAGTCTACCAGATTTCAAATGAATCCATCTTTACTCTTGTTCTTTGCATCCCGATCCATCAATTGTGCAAGTGACTTGCAATGAAACATTTGTTGAAGTCTAGGTATAATTAGAATGTGGCGTAAAACCTTAGTTGGTATTGTAGGACCTTATGCATCTGTACGATATCTCTTCTCTTTGCATATGGGGCATTCTACCTTGTTTTGATATTTATCTATGTATAAAATGCAATCAAATATACATTAATGAATTTTATTATATTCAGTCCCCAACTCAATTAACAACTGGCGTGCTTCTTTGCAATTTGATGGCAACACATTCTCTTTAGGGAATATTTTAGTTTTTACTGCTCTGTAAGATTGTAAGAGATTAAATCAATTGAATGTTTCACTTATGGTGAACATGTTTGATATGTCAATCTATAATAGGACTGATTATATACAATATATGGTTTTAAAATCCCCTTAAAGAAATATGAATGAAGTTGATGAATGTTTACGAATTATGTACACCAATTTATAATGCAAAGTAAGAAATAGATTTGAACTCACTTGAGCAGGGTAGTGAATCCTTTGTCTGACCAACCAAATAGTGACTTGATTTCCAATAATATTAATCTGCATGTGAGTTTTTAGGTTCTACTTGCACCTAATTTGAACACAGGTGTCTTGGATGCTTGCTTTATTGAGTATTTTAGGTTGTTGTCATAAAGACTACCTTGGTGGTAATTACCCCTACTATCATTAGTAGTGTCAACCATATGATCATTATTGTCATCATTGTTTCCATCCCCAAAGAATGATGAAAGTATTTCATTCAATCCTTTTTCATGCATTTCATTCGCTATCATCATCGGCATTAAGGCTAGGTGGCATCTCATCAATGTATGTTAATCTCATCAACCCTTCAAATTTCTCAGTTGGTAGTATTATCTTCAATGTTGCTCTTTTCACCCTGGTATGGTTTAAAGGACGGTTTGGATCATCTCGTCTAAATATCAATCACCCAGTTTGGTCTTGGGTATTGGTAGGTGTATCATAAATATCTTCTACCTATCAACAAATGCAAGCATTATTTAATGTTTGGAAACAGTTGGGTAAATCATAAATATATCAATTTCAAAGAAATATAATCAAATATGTCTTAAGAAATAAAAATATAGAATGTATGAACATATATACATCAATTGAATCATGGAAAATTATTTTATAGAATAATTTTTTATACAATAATTTAAAATAAAACATCAATCCACACTCATTGATTATTATTTGGTTTTCTTCCCTTAAGAACATCCTTAGGGAGACCTTGTTCTTCCCTTTTCTTTCATGCAGGAGTGTGTTTTAAGAAGGGGTAATCAATCAATAACTCATACCCAATGTTAAGGTCCATAACAGCCTCGACCATTATCAATATATCAACCACTCTTCCCATATGTCCATCGTTATCATTTATAACCTCGACAAATTGACAATTATGTCTTACAGTAGGGTCCCTTCCCTTACTACTATTTATAAATCCTGCAATATTTTTGTGTGTATGCACGTCCATCTATATACATAAGATAAAATCTATTCATTTGTTTTCCAATTTCCAAATGGAGATGATGTGTATACATATTCGAATTTAGACCATATGCTGACATCGAAGGCTTATATTCTACTAACCTTCTTCATTCACCACTATAATATGAGGGACCATAATATGGCACCAATATCCTAGTGGCTTGTTGTAAATTTTTTCTATGTTTATATCCCACATGTACAATTTGGACAATAAAGAGGCCTAGGTTCTATCCATGAATATTGGAGGGTCATATCATGTAGTTGTATCCTCAAAATTGAAACACCTTGTACTCTAGGTAGTTGTTGATGACTAGGATAAGTGCAATATAGTTGACAATCAACTTTCTTTTTGTAAATTGATCTCAAAGTCAGGGGCAAGTCATCATTTCCATCGCATTCATTCTCATAAGGTATGTAGTCTAGCCTCCCCTTGTCTTTATGCAAATTATGCATTTTTAAACCGATTTTTGTTCTATTGTTACTTGTTTTCATCAATTCCTCATCTTTTGGGTTGGTATATGTGAACATGTTTTTGTCGAACGTATAAATAATCGTCGCCCTCTAGGATAGAACTTAGTGCTCCAAGAAACTTTAAACCAAGAAATTTATGCTACAAGTATTCATTAAGAAAAAAAATAATTATTTAAATAATATAAATCAATGCTTAAAATAGTTATACATATTATTTATATCAAACTCGAAAATTCCTTAACGTAATTTCTA
Organism: Pseudotsuga menziesii; assembly: GCA_001517045.1. Classification (NCBI taxonomy): domain Eukaryota; kingdom Viridiplantae; phylum Streptophyta; class Pinopsida; order Pinales; family Pinaceae; genus Pseudotsuga; species Pseudotsuga menziesii. Next base: position 292,994 of record LPNX010533859.1, on the reverse strand, counting down.
TTGGATTTGAATCAATTATAGGACGCATACTACCCAGTGGAATCTCATCATCTATGTAATTTCTTTGTACAATTACTCATTTGAATTGTTTCTTTTCACGACATACAAAACATCCACAAACAACAATTTTCTTGAAGTATTCATCCGATGTACTATATTCTTGACCAACCTCTTGTTCAAGGGAATCATTTGTTGTGTATACAATATCCATTGTCATATGATCTTCCACCCACTACCCTCTACGTGATTTAACAGTTTTAGGTCCACGTCCACGTACATATCTTTTTTCTTTTGCTAGTTGAACGCTCATGCTCTGCATTTGCTCCAATATCCATCTAACATAATCAACAACATGCATTAATTTATGTCAATATTGCATAAAACACTATAAATTTTTTTAATACTGTGAAAAAACATGGATGTATCACAAAATGCCATCAAATCATTTTTTTCAAAGCTAAGTCAAAATTTGAGTACATAATGTCCCACATTAAGCGTTGTGTCCTCATTAGATATGGCACGGTCTGTTTTGATGGCCTCATTGGGCCCCTTTAATACACAACATAGTCAACAATGTTTAGTACACCAATTATATCATTTCAACTAATATGTTATCCAACAAAAAACCTCACTTTAGTCATATATTTGACATATTGATATCATGTTTTAGAGTTGAAAAAAAAATTCTATGACCCGAGGTATATATATAGAGCCCAAATCTCAACAAAAAAAGTATCCAACATCCCTATCCCACATGGACATCCTAATTTTCAAACTTTCTGCTTTATCATAGAATCGCATTTAATCACCATTTATGTGCATTTGAAACTAATAAGTTTGACCTCATGGACAAAAAAATGACTTTATCTTCTATATGTTATAGCATTTGTGAATTCATAAACACCTTTATCCTTAGGTTGAGGTTTCTTTATCTTCTTACCATTATTGTATCTATAGATTTCGTTGTCACATCTATTTCCACCCACTTTCCTCTAGTCGATTTAATAGTTCTACATCGTCAATGTCCTCTATCCATGGCCTCCTCTGGATCCTGTAATACACAACAATGTGAATAGTCACATAACGGTTGTGAAACCAAGAGAACATTGTTGAACTTATCTTGTTAATACGCTTGTTTTTCTTTAAGACGCACTATGAAATAAAAAATAGGACATTGTCTTCCAAAAAGTTAATTAATTTCATTTTTCTAGTGGTAATGCTACTTCCAATCATTTTTTGTGAGATGCCTTCCCAACTCACTATTAAAGAAACCCATCTGAACTCAGTAAAATTATTTATCCCAACTCAAACCTTAGAAGAATAATAGCATAAAACCTCAAAAAAACTCCACATTACTATAGGATCCTTTACTATAATTATGTTTTAAAGACGAATCCAAAACCAAGTTATTTGAATAGGTTGATGCAAAGAGATTATAGACACCCTGTTATGGAATTAATACCACATGTCAGTTATAAATTGAATATATTATGGTTGTCCATCTCTCTTGATCGAATAAGAAAATAGCCTTAAAAACTAGTGATGGTTAGCAATCAAACTTTGTATAAAATTTAAACTTTTTATAGGAATATTGTCGAACTTATTTTGTTAAAATTTTAGAATGTCTCATTTAATTTTTAAATGTAAAAGGGGATGGCAGTTGTAATTATTAACAATTGACTTCAAGAGTAATACAAATAATGGGAATTTGTAGAAGTGGATGAAGAAGAGGAATACAAATAGACATTTGATGTAACTAATGAGTATATCCCTTCTTGTTATTGGTTTGGCATTCAATGGGTTATAACCCACATTATGCAAGAGGCTTGAACCAATGAACCATGAAGCTCGGGTTATCTTAATGGTAATGTTTCCTCCTACAAAATATTTCCATAAACAAAAAAAAGCACTTGATTTAATATGAAAATTGTACAAATCATTGGATTGACAAGCTACTTTTTGTAGGCCTTCTAGTCTAGTTACAACCACTAAAGAACACATAGAAAACTATGTTGCACACTACCCAAGGTTATGTTGCATACTAACTTTATTGATACACATGAGAATAATATTGGTCACATGATAGGGCACGTGGAACACAATTAAAGGAGAAACACCTTGCATCAGGACAATTGGTAAGTGAACCACCACGGAAGGGGGAGCATTGGAATCACATCTTGTTGGTGTGAAAAAATATTGTAGGAGGGGCATTGAGCCCAAGGTCATGACTTGTATATGTTGGGATATAATAAACCCACTTAATACTTAGGATACAATATTTAATCATTATTTGATTAATTTCCTACCCACTAGCCTAGATAGTTGGCATCCACTTGCACCACATAGTCAACACTTTCCATATATACCCCAAGAATGCTTTAATCCTGATTCTGGGTTGATAATGTCTACTTTATTGACTACTAGAATTAGCAACTGTGCTTTCCTATAGATTATTCCTTAGACTGCTTTATTCCTGCTTTTTTGTGGAGAAGGTAAAGCTAGTCAACTAGGTAACTGCTATCTTCTGTGACCAACTCATCCCCCGTGATTTTCTCTCCATATTCCATGACTAGCAATATTTTCCTTTACACGTCATCACTCACTCACTCCTTAGCTAATTCGTGAGCTCTTGGTATAATTAGGAAACTGCTTTATTCACCTGTGGGGTTTTATCATATTTAGTAAGCCTGCTTTATGTGCTAGCATGAGTTGTCTCCAAGAAACTCTATTTTCCTTTATAAGGATGTATTACCTACGTAATAATATTAATTAGCAGTTATTGATCATTCATTAATGTGTGTTCATCAATTTCTCTTCTTCTCTCCTTATGTTAATTCTTTGCAGTTCTCTGTGAGGTTAATTGTGTGCCTAGATCCTTAGCTTGTTTATAGAATTCTTGTTGCCATCAAGGCTTTAGAATTATGACATGTTATCATAGCCTAGGATATCAAAGCTCTACATGGCATCAAATCTCTGAGAGCTCATTAATTAGTCCTCATTTTTCAGATTTGCAGGTTTATTTTGCAGGTACAACTTCAAATGGATTCGAGAGTATTGGTTCCTCTTATTGGTCCATTCACAAGCTATTCAAAGTGGAAATTGAAGATGATTTCATCTCTAAAGAGACAAAATATCTATGAGATATCTATTGGAGCTGGTGAAGAGTCTTATGAAGAGATAAGTGACTAGATGAATTACTATTATAGACCATTTAAATCTATATGTCTAGTTATTTATCCAAGCATGCGCTACCTTATTGATTGTGCTACATACCCAAAGGATCTCTGGACAACAATGGATCGAGTTTTGGGCAAGCACAATGAGGATCCTTCTATCAATTTGGAGAGAACCTCTAGATCCTCAATTATTTCTCTCTCTCAAGATGTATAGGCCTCTACTGACTCTGATGAAGTTGATCATGATGAATATGTTTCTCATACATTTCATGTTGTTGCTACCCTCCTTGATTCGAATGCTTCCTTCTTCAATCAAGAAACAATTATTGAAGAGTCATATTTTTCTGTATCTCTTGAAGTTGAAGATCCCAATTCATCTTATTATTATGCTAATAATGAAAAAGAAGTGACTAATGGAGTTGCTATTTCTATTTCTATTGATGATGATTCACTCACACATTCATTGTTCTTCATGTCTTCTATCATAGATTCTGAGATATATGCGCCATATCCTTCACACTTTGTGCATACCTCTCTCATTAATGGTGCACAACCTAGTGACTTCCTGGATGTTTTCTTAGCCAAATCAAGTCCTTTTAGTATGTTGCCACTTACCATACTTGATCCCATGTGCTTCTGTAACTCCTCCTTTGTTCTCAGCATCAATCCTTAGAGCCTCCTTGAAGATTTTGAACATCTCTTTCCTTCCTCCTTTCATACTTCTACTACAGAGGATTCATTATCGGTATATTCCCATGAGTCTACTGATATGCTTATATGTGTTCTTTTGGATTCTTTGGAAGCTATATCAACCCATATAGCCCTTGCATTCACACTCTTTGATCATAGGGCTTCTCTATGTTCCTACATGATCACTTGCACACGTCCTCTTTGTGTAAATGAAGTTGGAGACCTCATACATTCGCTTGGACACCTACTTCGCCTATTTGGAGTTTGATTTCATCTCTACTGGTTTGAATTTCAAGTCATATCATCATCTTGAAGTTGATTACAACTCTCAATAACTTTATGTCCTGCTTACCCATCATTGGATCTCAGTTGTTCTACATGGTCCCAGTTCCCATGTTGCAGATGCTTATGTTTTTTATCCATGTGAGCAGATTTCTCTTCTTCCCAAGAAGAAGATTCCTCCAAACATCAACATTTAGTTTGGAGTAGCAACACCACCATTAGTTCAACATTTTTGGTTTGTCTTTCACGTCCTTTCTTGAGGGAGGATTTTCCCCATGTGGTTTTCCCACTTTCATCAGTTCTTTGGACAAGATAAATTGTAAAAGGGTGACCATGGCCTTGTTGTTGGGCCCTATATGCATATATATTTTTTATTATTTCAGAGATATCATCATAAATTCAGACTTAAGGGCGGGGGGGTGTTGGGATATAATAAACCCGCTTAATACTTAGGATAAAATATTTAATCATTATTTGATTAATTTATTACCCACTAGCCTAGATAGTTGGCATCCACTTGCACCACATAGTCAACGCTTGCCATATATACCCCAGGAATGCTTTAATCCTAATTTTGGGTTGATCATGCCTACTTTATTGACTTCCAGAATTAGCAACTGTGCTTTCCTGCAGATTCTACCTTAGACTGCTTTATTCCTACTTTTCTATGGATAGGGTAAAGCTAGTCAACTAGACAACTGCTATCTTTTGTGGCCAGCTCATCCTCCGTTCTTTTCTCTCTATATTCCATGATTAGCAATATTTTCCTTTACACATCATCACTCACTAATGCCTTAGCTAATTCGTGAGCTCTTGGTCTAATTAGGAAACTGCTTTATTCACCTATGGGGGTTTATCATATTTAGTAAGCCTGCTTTATGAGATAGCATGAGTTGTATCCTATCAGCTTTATTTTCCTTAGGGCCCAAACCCGACACTAAATTGGGTGTAGTTTATGTGTCACAAAATTGCAAGAAATCCTGGTGCAACTAAAAAAAGAAGATAAAAAAAAAAATCCCGCCCGAGCAAAGGCTAAAAAGATGCCAATTGATGTAAGTATTTAAGCATGGAAAGAACTTTTAAAATAATATGAGAAGTCATATGCATGGAAGAAGTCCGATGAGGAGAGTACCCTGGTAATTGAATTTGCTCATAAAATTATATCAAACTTATTAAATGATTTCTATATTTGATTTGTGCACAGTTAAATTGATTTGGTATATGTTTCAGGACAAGGCCTCCAAGGCTAGGCTTTCCAAACTTCGTGCTACACATCACAGTGGCCAAAAAGATATGCGGTTCTTGATTTGTACTTTTGTAAGTATATTTATTATGTGAAATTATATATTTTAATTCCTAGAAAAAATTAAACGATTGGATAATTTATTTTTAATCATCATGCAATGTATTAAGACATTAGACATTAGAATAAGTTAATATGTGAAAGTATATGTAATAAATCACACGATAAAGATAACTTAAATGAATGATTAGTTGTAACAAGTACAATAACTCCAACCATTATCTTGATTGTATAAATACTTACGAAAAGTGAATGTAAAGTGGTCGGTTAACCTTCCTAATTTCCCTTATTAAATATTTGCATGTGTATATTTGCGATATAGTTCTTGCTTAAATGCATGTTGAAACCCTAGTTTAAACATATATCATCATGCACTCAATTCAATGACTGAGATATAGGCAACATTTTGGATGCATTTCATCTCTCAAAAGTAAGGTATGCTCTAAGAACATAATATCTCTTGAATACTAGTGACAACAATGAGGCTCGTTGAAAGCCTCAAGGTTGGTTACGTAGGTAGATTTCGAGGGAAGACCCCTTTACTCCCTAATATTAGGCTAGGTGATCTAATTACTATAGAAAAATATTGCAAGATAATTAACTTTAGTTCATTAGTGAGATACCAGTGGGGCTGCAAGATTGTGACAAATAAGCATAAAGCAACGAAAAGAAACAATTGCGCACAAAACAAAGAGACAGGTGCACAACAACGTGATAAAACACTCATTGGTGTGCAATTGCACGATTACAAAGTGAAAATGTTGCACATACAGTGAAATACAAACTGCACAAGAAGAAGTTTGTTACAAGGCATAGACAACACGCCTATAGAATAGATATGTTCACAAACTACGTGCCCAAATCGTCAGGATTCATTTGTCTAATAAATGAGACAAAATGGCCAAAAGGGGGTCAAATTCCTAGGATCAAAGCTACTGGCCTCTTCACCTGCAAAGCACAATAAACCGAAAATTATCTATCTCACAAATAACAACCTAGTTAATTAGAAAATGAACAAAAATAAGTGGAGTCGCTATAAATATTGTTGTGGGAAAATATACACAAAGGTGTGTTTCCTCTCCAACAGTAGGTGAAGCCGTTGAGATTATTAACTAGGCCTAGTATTTATAAACAAAAAGAAGATGTGATAACTTAATTAGATCCTACAAGCTCTTGTTAGTGAAACAAAACTAAAAATAACATGAAATAAACAATAAGGAAAGAGGGATGCAAATCATAAAAAGAAACAAGTGCAAGAACCACTTTAGATTGCCCAATGGTCAAGCAAATACATATAGTGTCACCTAGGAGACGTGAGCTCCAAATGGAGTCCAACAATCACCCTTAGGGAGGTCTATTTTGTCCACACGATATGCTATAAAGCTCAAAGAACCAATGGAGAGAAACCCTTGCACCTTGGAGGAAGGAGGCAAGGGAACTTGGGGAATGCTAGCAAGTGGGAAGAGATGAGCTATAAGGGAGCTCTAACACAATTCCAACAAAAAAAGTTTCTCTAATTTATTCTTACAATATGCATGCCCATGGATTCCTTTTATAGGGAAAGAGGTGGCCAAGAAAAAACTAGATCCAAATGTGAACCCCATCACATCACGAACTAGCTTCACAGTACATAATGGGGGCTATTGAATTCCCATCCATCATGTCAAGAAAACAAGTTGAATTTTTGTTGGTGAGGGGTCTTCATGAGACTTAAATGCACGGTTGGTGGTTGATATCCTGTCGTTTTGATAGTTGCACAAATATCAAAGGTAAAAGTGCGCAGTAGCATGATTTTTCTGAAGAAAAATGCGCAAGTCCTCCACGGGCATAAAACTGATAATATGCGCAGTAACGCACCTTGACAAAGTTTTGGTTGCATAGATTTATATTTTGACTATTCTTTTGGAATTTCTAACTCATGTTGCTTCTTGGATTTTGACGAGGATGTCTTCGGGAGGATGCATGATATATGTTGATGACTCCTTACTATGTAAATTGCAAAAATGTCACATGTGTGTGAGAATCAAGTGTTGACAGATGGCAAAGGATAATTAGTAATATTTCATGATGTCTATGTTTCATGGTTTTAGGTACAAGTATATTTCATTAAGCATTCAACATGATGATGCCAAACACTTGCTACCATGACATGTGTGCCGGTCTACACTTTCATGATGTTGTATTTGATCCATGTGGTGCTTTATAGAAAGGACACCTAGTCCCATGATAGTTAAGGCCATGACATATTGGAGATTTCCATGAGTTATTATGGAATTGCATTAAAATATTAGTGGTAATACGGTAGCAAATTTTGTTTTGTGTTGCGGTTTGTGCCCTAATATTTGAATTGTTATCTGAAATTACATGTTTTGGGTTGTGGTTCTAGTAGATGATTATATGCGGGCCATCACAAAGTAGATAGTGTTACATGCAAGGAGTAGGTGTTGATGTACTATTAGGGTGTGGCTTATATAGATTCTCATGTCATGGACCAACTACTACATCTACTGTTGGACCGACTACTTCATCGATAATTCACCCAAAGGATATGAAACTAGGTGAAGGTAAGCTAGGATAACCCCTATTCTTGGTTCTTAATAAATTGATGGTACTTGGAAAAATGCTTATTTATATAAATATAGACCACCGACACTCGAGCTCGTTATGGATCTTCAACATGTATCTTAACAAGTTATGAGTTGAAGCAATCGAAGTTGAAATGAATCATGGCCTTTACCCGAGGCAATTACATATCAAGATACATACCGATTATACTACGTTGATAACAAAGAGTATATGGGAGGGTATCTCCTTTACCAGCTAATAGTGTGGTTCCAATAATTCACCCATAACCACTAACATCATTTCCTTCAATGAACATTATGGTTTCATCTCTTATTGTTCATATGCAGAGCTCAGGCTAAAGTGTTATCAATCCTTTGCTATGCAATCATACAAAGCTCTATTTGTCCTTATAGTTGAGGACTTTAGAGCCCAATTGCATGTGATGAAGTGAGTGATATTATTTTTCATGGATGATCATGGTTTTAAGCGTCAAGGTCTATCTTTGATTGGGGGGAGGGGTTCCATTCTTGTAGATGGTGTATTTCATTGGAATTGTTGGTTATGTATTCCCATTAATATTGAATTCAACTATTTTTTCTTGAAGTAGTATTTGAATATTTTGGTTTGTTTAAACAAATGGTGGGTTGTATTGAGATAAACCATGCTTTGTGCTCTTGCAAATGGTGTATTTTAAAAATTTTGACATGCCAAATACATAGTTGAGCATCAACTTTAGATCGAGTTGAGGTTTGAAGTCAATAATCATTGCGTCACCAAGATTGTTGATTCTAAAGTTGTCATCTATCGCTAGACACAACAATACATAGCGTCGCACACCCATATTGCAACACCTTGATCTAGTCGCTAAGAGCGGGCCTCTTTGAACAAACTTTGTAAAATAAGTATGTTGGTTTCTCTTGAACCTATTTTTGAAGATTATAATTTCATTTATTTTAGCATTTTTTTCTACTTGAGGGGCTAAATAGTGGCGATCACTTTTAAAGCAAGTGTTCACATTCAAGCTTACTTAGTATTGGTGTTGATTGAAATGAACTAGTTTATGTCACTATAGGTGTCCTTTGATTAGATATCTGAGATAGTTTCTTGGTGCAATTTTTATGGTATTTGTATGTTGGGAAAACTAACTTTAGGGAAAGAGAAATTCAATTAAAAATTCTATCTGAAATTGAAGGAGATTGGCTGGTGCAAGTTGAATTGCTCCCTATATTCAAGTTTACAAGTTTGAGTTTGTTGATTTAAAATCCAAATACTTAAAGCACAACTGTGATTTTGGTAGATTGAGAGACAATGTCGATGGAGCCGTGTAGTAGTAAAAAAACACAACTTTAAGAAAGTAAGTCATTCCAATCTTTTAGTATAACTTTAAAAAAGTAATCCATTCCAATATTCTATATGAGTAACACGAACACAATCTCCACATGCTCTTTTGAAAATATGATATTATTCTTCGTTGGTTCTATTATTTGCTTTGCTAGAATGAAAATGTTAAAGAGAATGAGCTCACTCATAGGCTTTGTTCTTGCTGATAGGCAATGTTCTGACTATAAATTGTTCATTGATCTTATCTCCACATCGTCAAAGTTTCAAAGTGAGTTTCAAACCAGCTTTGCTTTGAAACATTATTCTTTTTTTATTTTCTAAATCTTTTGCAGAAATATGAATAGGTAGATAATAGAAATATGAATAGATTGTTTTAACCTAATATTAAAGGTTGATGTAATATGAATATTTGATGTGATATGAATGGACAAAATGGAAGAGTAGTATCAATTGGCCTATTAATTGAATCATATCTAATTTGAAACCTAAGATTTCCGAAAACATGTAACTCAATTTTTATGGCACCTCAAGATGAGGTCAAATAATAGGTCGAAATTTTTTATTAGCCTTGATAAAGTGGCTTTTATATTATAAACGACAAAAGTTAGGCCAAGGGAGAAGTAGAAAAGAAATAACATAACGAGATTGGTTTACTTTTTTCAAAGTAACGCTAGTGAAAAAAGAAGAAGATGGCAAGTAAAGTACAACAGTTCCTATTGTGGCAAGGACTAATGATGTTCTTGAAAAGGATAATTTATAGTAACCTTGAATTAGAGTTGAATTGTGAATGGGAGTAGTTCTCTAAAAATTGCCATGAAATTTTGAGTGTTTGAGCTCTCCATTGAGTTCGTTGTATTTTGTGAATTTAAAAAGGAGAACACCTCCTAATCCATGTTGATCAATAATTACATGACCATAAATTATGGCAGTGGCATTGTCACTCCCTTTGGTGTTGCATCAAGCGACATTTTTTTGTTGTGGGCAACTTTTACATAACCTTGTATTGGACACTTGCTTAAGAGGGATCCTTAGTCACGTCAATTTGATGGGTTATGACTATGGGTGTGGTTGAAGAAAAGGAGGGGAAACACACATGTTAGCGTGCTATCATACTCTACTCTCGATGTCTGCATTTATAATATGATTTTTTTTATTACGGGTACTAAATTGTGTTGAACCATGATTCCCAAGTTGTGAAGGCATGACATTTCACTGTATCCTCTCTAAAAATATAGTGGAAAAATAAATTGTAACCACTTGATAAAGTGGTGTCACATGGGGATGAAACCTCACTATTGAATGAATGAATCGATAAAATCAAGGATTTGAGTAATGTAAGGAATAGGGATTCCTTAGGCCTAGGTTCATGATGTGATGGAAGGATTAGGGTTTCTGCAATCCTATGTCATCCATCGTTATGGACTCTAGCCTTGACATAGTAAACTACAAATATGACGATGCAAATAACCCATTTTCGGTCTTCGTGTCATAGGAGGAATTGTTGGAGATCAAGAAAAACATGCATGCATTTAAGGAGGAGGAGATCCATCCTTCAAGTACCACAGAGGCTATGTATGATTTTATAGGCAAGCGAATGAGAGAGGAGGTATTCTTCACACTGGATAAGTAAGACCATATTGAAGTTGAAACCTTAGTGCATTATTTCCCTTGAAATACTCCTTACAAGTGTATCATGGAACCACTACGAATCCTTCCAACACTATCATCCCTACCTAGGGTTGTACTCTTTGTTCCAAAAAAATGTTTATGATACAACAATCATGGGTCAATTTCACAAGAGACATAGAAGGTGCATTAAAAACTAAGTTGGAGAAGATTAAGATGGTGTTAGGGCATGATGTAGGGATGGATAAGGTTAAAAGTCTAATGAAGATTCCTATGATTGGAAGTCATGGGAAAAATAGTCAAGGGAGATTGACTACAAAATTGATTGGAAGTCCTATGGTCCAAGACCTTCAGTTACACTTCATCTCTTCATCTACTAGTTGAAGGATGAATTTTATTTGAGAATTAATGCAAGCTTGATATATCCAAAATACTAGCACAATCATAGTTATGGGGACCCTTAATCATTGTTTTGAAATGGTGTCACCTAGGTTTCGACCCTTAAAGAGAACCTTTGTTGATTCAACACATATGGGTTTTTCTTCTAGGCTTCCTAATGGAACTATGAAATAAGGATATATTGTAAACAATGGTTAATTCTCTCAAAAAATTAGTAGCACTAGACGAGAAGCTTCGGTCTAATCCAAACAAGAGGATAATTATAATCCTAGTCAAACTTGACTTAAAGGAATATCTTCTAGCCAATATTGAGATTGAATTGGGTGAGCAATCTTTTACGCACAAGTTGGATTATTGGAAATTTTTGTTTCGTTGCTTGGCATGTCATTACGTAGGGCACCTCTAGTGAGATTATAAATTGCCAACCACAAACTAGATTTTTAACAATAAAATTTGGGTCAATAAATCATGGGAGCCATAAATTCATATTCTTAGTACTGTTGATCACAAATGAGTTGATTCTAATGAATCTCTACCTCTAGAAAACCCAAGGAAAATTCCAACTAGAGATAAGTTTAAAATATCTCTCAAATTGAGACATTCTCTACCTTCGAGTTAGCAACAAAAAAATCAATTTCAATTTATGTTGTTGTAACGTACACATCCATCAACTAAACCACTTAGAGGGGGATATGAACGATCATGGGTTCTAGATTTAGCCTAAAGGCCACATATGATCCATCACAGGAAATAACTACATGTGCATATACATAATATAAACATAGCGAAATTAAACTTCACTCATGCCCATAAAACATGCATTTACCAACATAATACATCACAGGCATAGTCATAATAGAATGGTAGATTCAAATAACGGTAAATAACAGATCATGCATAAATCAAAGAAATGAAATACTTATCTAGAATAAAGATCCAAGCAATTGTATGTGTAAGTGTGATTTTCCACCCCCCGTAGATAATTTGTATAGAAAATATTATTTATGTTGAGAATCCACCCCAAGTTGGGCTATGAGTCCACTAGAGCGAAGGAAAAAGACCACAGGTCTCTATCTCTAAGGCCATAACCCATTCTTCTCTTTTTGCTCAACCAAATGCTCATACAGAGCTCTACAATAGTATTACCCAACTAAAATACCCTTGGCTCCACAATACCTACCCATGCAACACCTTCCAGGCTTAGGAATCCCCTTCACCAATATGGGTCCTTTAGGAAATCCATCTTTCCAAGTGCTTCCAGTGTGTGTAAAAAGAGTCCAATCGGTTGCATACTATAGGAGATATAGCTATAGCTTTCACTCATAAATTCTCAGGCATGTAAGAGTAGCAAAACTCAGAGGATTGGTCTCAAGCCTAAAGGCTAAGTTAGAACCATCTCTCTCTCTCTCTCTCTCTCTCTAGTCTACAAGTCAAGATAAAGTTTTAGGTGTTTCTCTCTCTCTCTCTCGCTCTAGTCTACAAGTCGAGATAAAGTTTTAGGTATTAGGTGAAACACAATGTCCAGTGACCAAAATGGTTGACAAAGTCAAGGGAATGCAGCTCTCTCTCTCTCTCTCTCTCTCTCTCTCTCTCTCTCTCTCTGTGAAGATGAGTGTTTGTGTTATCTAGGTTCTACATAAACAAAGGTATGGTGCCCACAATAGTAGTCTATATGCAAGGGTAAACGAGTATGAATGTGAGGCTAAATTACTTGTCCCACCCAACACCCTTCAAGGCTCAGACACCCCTTCATTGATCCAAGTCTCTTGAAAATCCATATTCAAGAGGTGCTTCAGGGTGTGTGTGAGTTCATTGTAGGGAAACAATGGGAATGCCAATAATGAGGAAAATTTCTGGATGGGGGTCTAAGTGTGATCGAATCAATGTCTATGAGAATGAGGCTCAGCGTAAGGTGGGATGCGTGAAACATAAAGTAAGGGTTTAGAATCTATAGGTAAGATAGAGGAGAAAGTAGCATGATCCCTTAACATAAATTCTAACCATGGGGAAAAGGACTCTTGCGACTGTCCTATAACTCCTTCAATCCCCATGCTTCCATAATTGCAAGAGGGGGCTTCTCCCACCAACCTCATATAGAATTAAGGATTGAGTGAACACAATGAGAACGAATTGATTAGCTCATGGAAGTAGTAGGACTCGCTCTATGGATGATACCTGGTAATTAAAGACTCAATCCCCCATGGGCCCTCTTTCCTCTTCCCTTATAGTAGAATCATAACACCTTTGGTGCACGTTACATAGCCGTCTTGGACCATTGTTGAAACCTTCAAGATTTTCACTATGTTGGAATTTTGAAACCGACGTTTTGGGTGGACACTCCACCCATCTTCAGGGAATCATAATGAAGCTAGTCAAGGTTGAAAAGGATAAGGCTGAATACATAGGGAATAAGAAAGATGGTTGTTAGAAGTAAATAATTTTTAAAATTAATAAATTGAACAGGTCCATGCATTGTAAAGCTTAAAATTGAATAAATATGGAAATAAATTAAAGCTAAATAAGATGTGAGAATTAAGGTTAAAAATATTCAAAATAAATAAAAATAATAAAAATAAATAAATCAATAATCCACATAATACTTACATAGGATTATGATTAGATTGATGAGCCAATCATGCAACCCAAATAAGGAAAACATTTACATAATGGATCCAATATATTCAAAGGATCAAATTGGGGGTATTACATTTGATATCATCGAAGCCACCCCCTTGAGTATTTCAGGTACTTCTAAAGGTTCCCCTTTTCCTCAAAGTATGGGTAGTGATGTTGGGTCATATTTAACAACCCTAAATAACCTTATTTTAGATGATGCAAAATTGATTATTACCTTCAATTGCTTATCTCTAGAACCATTAGATGCTACTATGATTGGGAGGGGAGACACAAAACTTGTGGAAGATTCTAAGACCTACACGAAAGCTTTAGGGATTTCCATTTATGGTAAGCCTATGATATCTTCTAGTTACCTATTACGAACTTAAAAACCTAAGCCACTAGAGGACAAAGGGGGAGTTGAAGGGGGACTTTTCGAGTATATGGAAAACCTAATACAATGGCAAGAAAATCTCACATTTTCTTAGCCAAATCCAAGGCCTCAAAGCATATTATTGAAGGGAAGTAATCAACCATTGATGGGGTTATTAAAGAATACAAACCCCAGAAGAAGGTGGTCTGACTGATATTCTTTCCATGAATGTGACAGGGGTCGAGGGTTCCACAAAATAGCAAGCCATTGAGAGAATGTTTAAAATATACAAGCTACTCTATGTACACTTCTTCCTCAATTATACCACTAAGGAAAGTTATCTTCACATCCATTTGATGTATCCTCCATCCCATAATGGAGACTAAATACATCATTGCTACAATGGAAGTGTACCTAGTGATTGAAGAAAAAGTATTCCCATATTCCACTCCCTCTTCCTATGAAAAAACTCTTGCCACAAACCTCGCTTTGTACTTATTTATGCTACTATTTGTCACATGCTTGATCTTGTTTAGCCACCTAGGAGTCACTATTTACTATCCCCTTTGGTCTAGGAACAATGTCCCATACATCATTCTTTGTGATGGAGGATTACTCCTCCACCATGGCATCCTTTGAAAACTGGAAGGTTCGAAATCTATAATGTTGCTTAATAATTCCATGTAGTTTGGAAACTTGTCCAAAGGTCTACTCTCCCTAAATGAACTCCTAGGAGCTTGAACATTCTCCTTAGTATCCCTTAATGTTTAAGTGAACCATTGAGGTCTCTTGATAAAACTAGTAGGAGCTAGTGGCTCCTCCTCTACACTTGGAGGTTGATGCCGCAAATTGGAATTCGTTGGTGACCGTAGCTCAACCTTCAGAAATTCCCGCTCCTCATACTCACTAGAATAGGATCATGAGACTTATTGGATGCAAAGTCTTCCTCAAACCAAGGTTACAAGAACTAAACCAACCGACCCCAAAAAGGTTAATCAGACTAAAACTAGATCGAAACCGAGAAAAAAAATAGATCACGAAACTGGTCCCAAAAAATACAAATAATATTCTTTTTTTTTAATTGTGTGTGTGTGTGCGCGCACACACACATGCATCCAAGTTAAAAGATAAAGGAAAGATTGGATTCTCACGGATAGGATGAATTGTAGGTTTGAATTTTAATCCCTAATAAATCCTTCAAATACCTAAAATTTAAAATTATGATTGTGATAGGAAAGTTGCTTTTAACAATGCATGAGATGTTGATCTATTCAAGTCTTTTTTATTAAAACAATTAAGACAAAGAGACCTAAAAATAAAAATGTGAAAATGCTAAAGATAAAGCCTAAACTAAATGTGCAACTACGATTTTAATTTCAAGACAAGAGAGCAATATTCAATAAGTTACATGTTGAAAGAGTTAGAAAGAATGAGAATATATGTGTAACCAAAGAAAAAGTAATTTACCATTTTACTCTGTTCAAACTTTTTTTCTTTACAATCTTGAATATTTGATTGCTTCAAATATTTCACAATAAAGTAAAAAAAATCAAATATTATATATGAGACCTAAAAAGAAACGTTTTAACGAAAACAATTATGAGCAAGATGACAAATAACCAATTGAAAATACAGGTAGTGAAAAACGTCCCTAAATAATGGTTCATCTACATATTGATACTATTGTATCGCTTCGTAATTGTATTATTTGAGTGAACAAAAAAGAGGTAAATTACTTATGAAATAAGCAAATGAAAACTAGTTAATCCACTGCTAAATCTATTCTAAACTACTTTGATGATCAAAACACTAAGTGAAATCAAATTTCCAATGCATGTATTCATGTAATTTTAAAGCTGCAAATGCATTTACATTGCGAATTATTAATAGAAATAATAAAATATAAGAAGAAAAATTAAAAATATTTAAACCTATATCTAATATGTGCAAGATAAGAAGATTATTATTTAAAGGAAATAGTGCACCATGTGAATCCAAACTACTTAGATGTATCATGAAGACACCGCTACTAAAGCTTTCATTAGAGGCCTTCATTTCTAATTTTTATCTTATTATAGTTGTTTTAGGACTTTTAAGACATTCTCATTACATTATATTTTGTGTGACCTAATATATTGTTTATGGTTAATATTGTATCAAGAATCCAAGCATGATTGATTGTTTCATGATGTTGCGTAGGATACATGGAAGCAAGCCTTTATATTGGCCTCAATACTTATAGTAAATCCATTGTTAACAATTTGATTGACCTCATAAGTGGAACACAATGGCACTATACCTAGTAAAGTGGACACACTCTTAATTAAATACATGCAAAATTAAAATATATTTATACTATGAGGAGAACATTTTCTTCTCATTCAACAGATGATACCACTCCTTAGACTATTGAAGCCACTCTTCCCCTTGTCAAGCATAGGTGCACACCTCCTTCTTAAAAGGTTGAAACTATTACAAAAGAGCTAATATCTTTCTATAAGAACATGTATCTCATGAGACTCCTGGAAATATTTGCATATTCAATAGTATGAACAATACCAAGATCCAAACGTAGCACTCAACCACCTTCTTATTTTTTATTTTTTAAAAATGCCTCAAAAGTGTCTTTGTATGACTCTATATGAAACCGGTCATTTCTGGTTTGAGAGTGAGATTTGGACCGTCTAGGGGTTGGGACTAGTTGGACCGGCTAGTTTTACCAGTTCCAGTCTGGTTCTTCTAATAACACCTCAAAATTTACATCCTTACTTACAATTTCTTTTTTGCCCACTAGAATATAGATTTTGTTGGTTTTTTAAGTCTCAGTGTAACCAACAAACAAACCCTTCTTGCTTGAGGGCTCCAATTTGGTTCTCTTCTCGACTGGTATATGGACATAAACTAAACAATAAAAGATGTAGAAATGACTCACCTCTAGCTTCACACCAATGAATGCCTCCTTTGGTGTCTTGTCCTCCAAAATTATGTGAAGACACCTATTCTGGATGTAGACTGCTACATTGCATGTTTTTTCCCTTAGAAACATCGTCAAATCATGGTTATGTGTCATGTCCTTATCAACCTCTATTATGGATCAATTATTTTTCTCTACAATCTCGTTCTATTATGGGTCATAAACTCCCTCTTGATCCCTACATCCTTTCTTAAATCCTTGAAGTTAATGGAGTTATACACAAACCCATTGTTCAACATCAAAACTTTGATCTTCTTCCCTATCTGGTTGTCCACTAGATCTTTGAAATCCTGAAACCTACTAAAGAACTCATCCTTGGTTATTATAGTTAAGTCCTATGAATTTACCACTGGACCAGAATTCAATTGACACGCTTATGTTCTTATTTATGTGGATTGGAAATATGTGTGGAATTTTTACTTCTCAACATGTTTCAGACTCTTTAGCCAAGTCCATCTTCAGGAGAGTATAATCTCAAAGGAGAAACTAGGCAAATACGTTCATTAAATAATGATTAACACCATTAATAATTGATTACTTAAAGTCTGTCGACCTTCAAAGATAACCAAATGGGTTAGAATAAGCTAATGGTTTCTATCTTTAAAGAGTGAATAATTGTTTTCCAAGCTCTGCTTAGAATTAGACAGTCATCCCTATTGAAGTTTTTAGGGTGCTTTTTTATTTCAAATGCCTCGCTATGCGTCTTGTAATATAATGATCTTCAATTACGATAACTTTAATCAATGCATATAATATGGTTTGATTTTGATGAGTGCTCTACAACAACCGACTTCTTGGTTCTATAATGCATGATATGCATGTAGTGTGCTTTCAATCTTGTTTTTATAGTTCAACCTGTTTCTCAAATATACACATCACCACATGAGCATGGGAATAAGTAAACACCTTTCATTAATTTGGAGTCAATCAGATCTTTTACTTTGTCAAACATGTTTTTTAAGGAATTCGGTGGACAAAAATCCGACTTGATTCGTTTTCTTCTTAAGACTTTAGTTATTTTATTAGTCGTCCCTTGAATATATGGTAGAAATTTTTTTCTTCATGTTTTGAGTTTAGTTGTCTTGGCTTCTTGTTGTCGAACCTTGCGCTTTCCCAGTTTCCTTTGTAATGTCCTTTATCTTGAAACCATTGTTTTGAAGAACCTTTGAGAGGCATCTTAATTCCTCTTTAAGATGATCCTCATCTGATATTCTAATTGTTCGAGTGGCAAGAATATTCAAGATGCGAAGTTTATGGGATGGATGATGATGTGAATCAACATGTAAGTACTTATCAATATGTGTTTTCTCCCTTGAGACTTTATGTGCAAGAGAACTAGCCTCCTTCTTTGTAAATAGGACATCAAGAAATTGGAGGAAATTATTTTCTGAGGTATCCATGGTGAATTTAATATTCTATGGCCATTACTCAAAGTTGTTGAGAGGATGGTGAGTTAAGGGTTTCTGCAGCTTCCAATGTGAGGTTTCAGTCCATGATGATGGAGAATGTTTTGTCATGCAACTAAGGTGGATTTTTGGTGGTATGGAAGAAGACCTTCTATATTTCTCAGTAGATGAGATGGATCCCTCGTATGCCATATTTTATACAACCTCGGAAATACAGGGGCATTGTTGGATAGGGAAGCCACTAGGTTCTAGTTGTGGGTAATGGTTTCGCTTATTTTCAACGGATGGTATCTGGTCAAGGGGTTACCATAGTATTTGGGAGTCATATGGTGCATGAATTACTTCAATCAAGAGTCTTCTCAGCACGTGATTGGCCCTCATGTTGGAGGGGAAAAGTCTCGTATGTGTCATAAGGGGTGTTAGCTCCCACTCCATGCAACCATTAACTCTCTTTTTGTTGGGATACGGTTTGCAACTTCATGTTCCATCCTTGATATTGCTCCATCTTCGAGTTATACACGTAAAACATAGTCTTTGAAATCTGAGTCTTTTCTTAGTGAGAGAATGATTCCTAATGGTAACGTGAGCTTTTCTTCTAAGGCTTCGGCTAGTGTTGAAACATTAGAGGCAGATTCCACTTAGAAAGGGGCAAAGAAGTTATCAAATGGTTACCAGGCCAAAGCTCGCCAAGCCCGCAAATCCATGAAGGTTGTTGGTGCCTAATTATGCATAATAATGTAAAAGGGGGGAATATAATTAGTATTAGGGGGTATTTAATGATATTAAATGAAATGTATCGACTCACCTTCTTAGGTTTTAGGTTTCATAATCCTATAAAATGATGCCTTGGGAAGAGATAAATATAGGGTTGATATAGTGAATGTAGTGAAATATCAACAATTTATATCGATCTTGGTCTAAGGGTTTGATAGGCGAGGGTTTTGCGGCAATGTACCTCCTTGTATTTATGGCAAGGATGGATTTTGTGTAGCTTTGTTTTCATGTGAATAAACATCTAGATCAATGTGTTTTTATTTATGTGCATTGTGTTTCTATTATTGTTCATGTTTGTTAGTTTATGGAAGTTTTGGGTTAATGTTTATATACGCATATCTCAAATTGCAGACATTGATCTCTCTCAACACATATTATGGAATTGTTCTTGCAACAAACCAACAAAGGCTCAAGAAGAACCGCTTCATATGGTCTTGGGGAAGAATATAAATCTTAATATATTCAAAAGCATGGTGAAGAGGTCTCTTATAGGTCGTTTGGAATATGTTTTTATGTTTCACTTGGAAATTATGGCTTGGCTCAATGAGAAGTGGAAACCTCTTGTAAGGTATTGTCCAAAGATTTGTTTTTTGGTGAATGGTTGGTATTATTTTCATTTTATTTTTGAAGAGCATACATAATTTATCTTGATTATGCATTGGGTTCTTGGTCATGGCTCATTCATTCTCGATTGGTGGCATACTGTGTTTAATATGCTTAAAGAATGAGTGTGGAAATGGCATCTTTGGATATTAATGTCAGGTTTCCCTATGTAATTGTGAACGTGGTCAATTTTGGAAACAATGTCCAATCTAGTGAGTCTTTTTATTTTTATGGAGGATTGAATGATTTTCGGTGAAGATAAGAGAGTGGTTTTCATCCTAGTGGAAGTGGACATTACTCGTAGCTTGCCAACATATTTACATATCAGTTGGGGCGATTTATAGTTCTTTTAAAGGTTGGACTATTTAAAGGTTCCTTTTCGTTCCTTCATGTGTTGGAATACTTTAATACCCTATGGTTTATCCCATGGACATATTATTATTGTTGATACGATGGACATAGTGGAACAAGGTTCCTGGACTATGGTTTGCAGATTACTTTTTATTTTTATTATGTTGAACTTATAAACTAATTAATAAAATAAAAACAACCGAATGACCGATGCCACGAAAGAGAGTATGAGGAACCATGATGTTACGAGCAAGGGGTTGTGGAAAAGTGTTTTCCTATGTGTGTTGATCCTATGTTCATGTTGTACATCCTTCTTATGTACTTGATGGATGCTCTTGGTTATGTACCCTCACGTGTTATGTTTTTCATTGGTTTTATTTACCTTGAGATTAATTTTTATTTGAGGATTGAATTCCCTCTCCCTCCTAGTGCACCCTCATGATTTGGATTAGTGTGCTTATTGGTGTAGACACTTGACTTATAACTCCTATTTGCTATTTTTGGAATGTAACTATCATGCTTGTGTCCCTCTCTCTCCCAATTGGAATTGCTCATGAAGGAATTCGATTTGCTTGTGTTGGCGAGTCACTCTTCTGTGTTGGTTCATGATTTTGCTCGTATGCTTGTGTTTGGAACTTGTGGTTTGATTTTGTTTCTCTTGATATGAGATCCTTGTTGAGGCTATGCCCAAGCTGGGTTACATTGGAGCTACTGGTATTTGTCTTGGAGCCACTAGAATTTTCGTGGATTAGAAGTGCTACTTGCCATTAGGTTTTGGTTGGACTGATTTCTTAAGAGAATTTGAGGTTGACTGCGCCCTTTATTGTGGCATCATGGTTCCATCTCGGGGGTGTATTAGGATTTTAATTATCATAATACAATAAGATGAGAGAAAACAAAATCCACATAGTAACACATTTAAGATAGACACGCAATATTTACGTGGAAAACCCAAAACAAAAAAACTACCATAATAGATCTATTATCTCCCTTGGCTTAAACCAACAAGTCAAGCCAAGTGAGTTAGCCACCACTCACCTCCAGTCCACTTTACAATGGATCCTCCTTAAGCCTTATAAATACTTCCTTAAATGCAATACCATGGGACAATACATAGCTCCCTAAATACCATGAAAAAATACCATTGACCACCAAATACCACGGGCCCAAAAACATGTGCTAGACCTAAACCACCTTTGACTCATTCTCGATTCAAGGTTAATCCTAATAATCCCCCCTTTAAACTTGAATTCGAGTAATCACCAACCCCCCTCAAAGTTTCACCGAGGAATCTAACATACACCCCTTATCACCTAGGTCTATCTCTCGACTTTACCGATGAGTTACTAGGGGTATGCATTCCTTACCAGGTCTTACAACCATATGCCCATTTATATGCACACTACTCCATAATTGTTTTTCATGTGTCTTCATGGTGAATACACCATCACTGTCTATTGCTTCATCCTCTTGCTTTTCCATGTTGTCTTTCTTGCTCATCTACTTGCTCATTTTCTGTCATGCTTTTACGTACCTACATACAACCTTGTAATTGACATCCATATAAAAAGAATCCATCTACCGAATTACATGGGCCCTCACTCACTATAACCACCAGTTCTCTAGGATTTCTCTTCACATACATGGTTCATCAATATTGGTCCCAAAACTGAGATTAAACCATCTCAAATTCCTCCTGCAATCGAAGACTCGCCTTCTTCGATCCACATCAATATAGGCTACAAGTACACCTTCCACCCTTGTACCTACCTCGTGGTTCATTCCACACTTGATTCACATCCTTTCTTTATGCATAAGAGGGATACCTTGTGCTTCTAGCACTCGAGGAAATCACATTCTAATTA
The DNA here is from genome assembly GCA_001517045.1 of Pseudotsuga menziesii. Taxonomy (NCBI): domain Eukaryota; kingdom Viridiplantae; phylum Streptophyta; class Pinopsida; order Pinales; family Pinaceae; genus Pseudotsuga; species Pseudotsuga menziesii. The sequence continues at coordinate 270,650 of LPNX010533859.1, read as the reverse complement.
GGAACCCAAAAATACTGCTAGGGTGTCGGGTACCACCGAACATACACCCCACAATTAATAAAAAAAACAGGTATAACACAACGAGCACAACGATATGCCAAAATATGGCTTTGATACCACTTATGAGGAATTACAAGCAAAAAAATATAACAATATGTGAGAAATAAACATGTACAAGCAAACATTGAATATAGTCACACAATATTTATGTGGAAAATCCAAAACAGGGAAAACCCACCATAATAGACTTATTATCTCCCTTGACCTAAACCAACCGATCCAATCCAAGTGAGATAGCCACCACTCACCTCCGAGCCACTTTATAATGGAGCCTCCTCAAGCCTTATAAAGACTTCCTTACATGCAATACCATCGGGCAACCATGGGCCACCAAATACCATGGAAAAATATTGTTCGCCACCAAATACCATAGGCCAAAAAACATGTGCTAGACCTAAACCACCTTTGAATCATTCCCGATTCAAGGTTAATCCTAATAGGGTGACCATTGCAAAGTGGGTTTTGGCTTGCATTGTGTCTACGACTGGATGGAGCTTGGCATAGCCGATTTCGGTTGTGTATTTGGCAAAGATAAGTGCTTTATCTCATGTTTATTTAATTTATCTGGATTTGGTCTAATTTATTTATGGATGTACGTGAAATTTTTTCTTATTGTATGAGCTATTTGTGGAAGAAACCTCTCATGGAATTCAATCTATTTATGCAAGTAAATTTTGTGAAGGAATTGGATACTAGTTTTAAGAATTTTGTGCACAGATTACTTAAGGAAATGATTATTTGGAATATGTGCTATAGAATTGATATTTCTTCCCATGCTCATTATATAATGTGTATTTTTATGGTACATTAGCCTCATAATGGTTGAATATACTTCTCTTTGATGCTTCTACCTTTTATTCGAAAACTAGTTCTTCAATTGGATTGTTTTGCATAGTTTGGAGACTTCAAACATGAAGTGTTTGTAAAAAATCCTAAGTGTTCTTTCTATGCTTATGTATGATAAATACACTTGAAATGTGTGTAAGAATGTGATGGGAAATCTTCTTTATAGTGTTTGGGAAATGTCTACCAAAATTCTAGATCGATTTCCAATTTCTAGCTCCTTCAATGGAATTGTTTTGAGTAGATTTGTGACTTTGCATATGAAGAGTTTGACGAAATTTTTGAATGAGGTATACCTATTTTATGATGGACAATACATGTTATTTAGAGTTTGAATGACATTTGAATGATTCTATAAGTGTTTTATTCAATTATTCTAGTCATTCCTAGAATTACTAGTCAATTCATATGAGTAGAATTAGCTAGTTATGTGATTATTTAATGGACTGTATATGGGCAAAAATATACATCCATATAATTGTAGGTGACCACTTCTATGCTATCCATGAGCTACAACAACCATATATTTCTCTTTATTTGGCATTTGGAAAGTTAAATTGGAAACTCAATACATTGCGGTGAAAATTGATAACTAGTTGTGGATTGAAATCTTTGTGTTCGTAGAAACAAAATGCTACAACCACATGTTATGTTTATAACATGTTATTGTGTTGTAGGTGGATACTTATCAGGTATGATCCTTTACTTATGGATGCATTTCATTTTGGTTCAGTTATTTAGACTCAATTCCTTGTAGTGAATGTTAACTAGTTTCATTGGAATTGATGGAAAAGATCACCTTATGTGGAATTGGAATGATCTACAAATAAACCTTTAATTGGTTGTAGGTGCATGTGTAAACATGTTGTTAATCGATGTGCAATTGCTTTTGGATTTAATGGCATGGTTACTAGTTGATTTTGTGCAAGATTAGTTGTTTATTTTGGAAAACTAGTTAACTAGTCTTGTGGACTCTCTTTCGTAGTTACCATGATTAATTATTGTAATTTTGGTAATTAGGCATTATTTACATGTAATTATATGTTATTAAGCTAGTGGGATGGATAACCGATTGTTACTTGTGAAACAATTGGATTTGTGTTAAGTGTCTTCATTTGTGTACTAAGTGTCGTTCAGTGTCGTAAGTAACACCTTAATTACTAGTTAATCATGATTAAGAGTAAATGGTCTTTAGAGGTGGAATTTATGTCTGATTTGGCTTAGAATGGATATTTGATGTTGTTAAAAGGTGTTAGTAAGCTTTCCCATCCCTTGGATCGTTTGTTGGAATAGTTATTGAATTCATTTTAATTTACTCGTAATTAAAGTCGAAATTAGATATTTGTTTGAATAACCCGTTGTGCTAAAATTATCTAATTATCCTTAGAGAGCTAATGATATGTCCTTGAGACTCTTTGATATCCCCAAGGGACATTACAAATACTGACCACCTGAAGGATGAATGTCCGCGATTGTTGGGGGTTCGAGATCAGAGAGATCCTTGACAATTGATATTTCTTCTAAAGATTGTTCAGTGGATGAAGCTTTGGAGTTGCAACTAGATCCAGTAATTACTTCGAATACCTTGTGCCCGCCAAAGTATTCTTTGAGTGCTGTAAGTTTTAAGAGTAAGCTAAAAAATATTTGCCCTAACTTTTACAAATCCCTGTTGACTAAGTATTTGAGTCATTTATTGAAGATGAGCCTGATATTTTTAACATGTTTGAGAAGTCCCTGGTAGATGTCAAATTGTACACTTACATTTATGTACCTCCCTCCTCTTTGATTGAACCTTCCTTTATTGTTTTTAGTGGGATCCTTGTTTGTAATGGAAGGATTGGTGTGGATGTTTCCTCAAAGAAACTGGGTTTGGCTATAGGGCCTTCCATCATGGGGTGTATTTCTTCTAAAGTCTCTAGTGATGATGATGAATTTTATTTTCCTTTCTTCTAAAATTCATCCTTACTTGGTCCAAAGGAGATACGCCCTAATTTGGGAAATATTTCTCCCTAGTTTTTGTCGAAGGTGATTTTTTCCCAATCTTCCAAGGATTATAGGGTCCTTTTCAGGGAGGCTTTCTCGATTCAGTTGAGTTTTCGAATCTCTAGCCTTGTTATGGACCCTCCCTCGAAGGGTTTGGTGCTTAACTAGGGCGTGTTAAAATACTTGGGCCCTTCTTATAAACAAGTTTTATCTCATACCCCCTTCTGTGTTTTTGGATAAACCCTCTTGTTTGGAAAAAGAGGGGGGTCTTGATCTAGAGAAGAATGTGTCTTTAAATCGAGGTTATATTCCCATGTTTTCCAAATTGGATGATAGTATTCCATCATCGTCTAGTGGATGTTTGAATGTCAATTCTAGGGTCCTTAGAGCAATCATTCCCCAGTATCAGGTTGATAAATGATCATTATCTCCTATAATATCATAGGGATTGGGGGACTATTGAAATTCAATTCCCTCAAGCGTTTATTTAGTCTCTCTAAGGTTTATATTGTCTTGTTCCAAGAAACTATGAGTGAGATTTTGTAGGCTTGTGATTATTTTTTGAAGATTTTTCTCAGTTTGGGAATGTTGTGCCATGTATTACTTTGTATTGTCATGGGGATTACTGGTTATTTAGAATCCCTACTTAGTTGATCTCAAGGAATATTTCTCTCTTGCAAGTTTACTATTGGAGGGGAAGATTTGGAGTATTGATGGTTCTATCAAAATTGTCAACTACTATGCTCCTTATGTGGGAAGGGAATGCTTTTGGAATAGGGTGGATGGCTATGGGATTCTAAAAGAGGACTTTCTTATTTTTGTTGGTGATTTAAATTCACTGTATCTGCTAATGAAGTATGGGGAGATGATCCTAGGTTGGATCTCTTATCAAATTACTTTTGCTAGTTGTTCAAGAAGTCAAAACGTATTGATGTTCCTCCTTGTCCTCTTGGTCCTACTTGGAGGAATGGAATGACAGGGAAGGATGGTGTATCTAAGAGACTTGATAGATTCTTCATGTAATAGGCATTTTTTGAGGCAGTGTGGAGGTTCAGATCTTGTTCTATAAATTTTGGGATTTTTTATCATCTCCCCACATATCTCCAATTTGATATGGATAATAAGATTCAAATTTTTCCTTTTAAATTTAATCATGTGTGGCTTGAGGATCCTAGTTTTATCTCTCTTGTAAAGGAGTAGTGGTCTACTCTTCCATATTATAGTGAGTTATTCACAATGAATCACTCGATCTCCAAATTGAAAGGTTTGTATAAACATATTCAGTGAAATTGGAGATCAATAAGGATTTACTAATATGTGAAGAAAAAATTGAGGTTATTTTTCCTTAAAACTCTTACAGAATTTCATTCAAAGAGAATAAGAACTTGCTAGCAGAGTTGGAAGAAAAAAAAAAGTATTTTAAGAATCCAAGAGGAAACTTGGAGACTCAAAAGCAGAGCCATTTGGATAAAGTAGGGTGATAACAACACAAAGTTTTTCCAAAAGTTTGCTAACCAAAGAAGGATATTTAATGCCATTTAGGACCTTAAGGACAATGAAGGAAGAGCGATTAATAGCCAGAAGGATTTGTAAAAGGAAGTTGTTTCACATTTCTTTAATATTTTCAAATATCCAAAAAGAACAAGCATTTATGCCCAGTTGAAAGTGGTTCAACATTACCCTAGATTATTCATTGAGGAGGAGGGCTTACAAGTGGGAAGTGTTGTTACTATGGAATAGATTGAATCAATTATAAGATTCCTACCCATGATGGTTGGACTGTTGAACTTTTCTATGAATATTTTGATTTGATGGGTAAGGACATTTTTAGTGTGGTTGAAGAGTCTCGGGTTAATGGAGTGGTTTGTGGGAAATTGTGGCTCTTTAAACACCACTTCCATTGCCCTTATCCCAAACAATACCGATCCATAATCCTTTGATGAGTATAGATTGATTTCTCTTTTTGCAATTCAGTGTATAAATTATTTGAAAGTTGATTTCAAATAGAATAGAACCTCAGTTAGTTGAATGTATCACTCAAGGACAATTTGGTTTTCTGAATAAGAGGTGAATTCTTGATGGCATTGGGTTCACTCAATAACGCTTACATTCTATCACGATTAAGCCTTTAGAAGCCTTTTATTCTCAAAATGGATCTTATGAAATCTTATGATAGAGTTTACTGGGTCTATCTCAGACTAGTTCTTCTCCAAATTGAGCTCCCCTTACTAGTGATTGACTGGGTTATGTCTTGTGTTACATTTGCAAATTTATTTGTGCTAGTCAATGGAAACCCCTATACTTTCTTCAAAACCTCAAGGCGGCTTCTCCAAAGTTGTCCCTGATCTCCATTATTGTTCCTTCTAGTAGTGGAAGGATTTAATAGACTAATTGGAAAAACAAGTTTGGACTAAAGACTAACTGGTGTGAAAGCGTTCTTCTCATTATATTACACATTTGTCATTGTGGATGATGTCCTTTGGTTTGGGATTGGTTATGTTGCTAAGTGGGAAACTTACTATGGTATCATTAATCTATTTTGTGATGCCTCAAGGATGGAGATCAGTTTGCATAAAATATTTTTCATTTTGAATGCGATTTGATGACAATGTTTTGGCTCAAATTCATGATTTTTTTCCTTTCAAAATAGAGTTGTTAGTTAACGGGTTTAAATATATGGGAAACAATTTAAAACCACATAATTATGTCAAAGCATACTAGATGTGGCTTCTTATGAAGTTGGAGAAAATGATAGATTATTGGAGTTACAAATGATTGTCTTTGGGGAGCAACCTAATCCTTGTGAAGTTAATCTTATAAAGCATTCCTGTATACTGGCTTTCTCTTACAAAAATCCCAATATCTATTCTTTATTGTCAGAGGAGGAAATGATGCAGTTTCTTTGGTCAGGAAATGTGGATAGGTAAAAAATACACCTAGTCAACTGGGAAAGGATGTCATTATCCAAGGCCTTAGGTGGATGGGGTATCAAAAATTTGCTTGGTTCAGTGATGCTTTGAGCTTGAAAAGTTTGTAGAGGGATTTCTTTGGCATGGGTTTATGGAAGGAATTGTTACATGCTAAATACTTAAAAAACTTACATGTTGTGTAATGGATTAGAAATCAAAATAAATCATTCACAAAAGCATCTGAATCCTGGTCTAGGTATATGAAGGCCTATCCTTGGATGGGATATTGGCTTACTTAGAGAATAGGGGATATGAAATGATTCAATTGGGGGTTGATCCTTTTATTGGCGGAGAGTCTTTTTATAAGTTTTCCTTTTCTTTCTTCAATAAGTTAAGATCCTATGGTTGATTTAGATTAGTTCATGCCAGAAAATTGATGGATGGTATAACATCTTATTGGCTTTCTACAGATGATTGGGACTTACATGATGTCTAGCTGTTGAATGGAACCAATTTATTTCAGGGTTGAATCATCTGTGTATAAGGTTGTCTGACAAAGCATACATAATAGTTTCAGTATGTAACATATATGATGGAAAAATCAGTGCTAAACTTTCCTATGAGGCTATTTTAGCTGCTAATGTGTTTCTTCAATCGAATTTGTGGTATACAAAAATGTGGAAGTGTTCCATGCCATTAAAAATAAAATGTTTCATATGGATCATCTTGGAAAACATAATTTTGACACGAGACAACTTGAATAAAAGAGGCTTTGAAGGCCCCACTATGTGTGTTATGTGCAAAAACGATTTTGAGACTATTAATCATCTTTTTGTGGACTCTATTTTTTCTCAAGCTATCTAGTTTGAGGTGCTTTTAGAATTAAATATTACTGTAGCTTGGTCTTTGTCAAATTTTGAAGGCAATTTGGAGATATGGATTCTATAGGTTCCTCACCATAAGGAACTTCCTTCCTTTGTATGTTAGGGTTTATGGAAGGCTATAAATTCTTGGAATTTTGAAGGTGTTTGTCAATTTGTATCAAGATTTTGGAACTGTATAGAGACTACCATAGGAACATGGGCTTGAAGAAGCAGAGGATCTTGGTTAGGCCCAATTTTCCATCTGTTGTTATCATTAGTTTCTTTGATGGTACTACTTCAAATGGGAAGTGTGTTGCTAGTATGGTTATCAAAGTGTCTAAAAGGAACCAATTTTCATTATGGATGGGGTGTGGTGTTGGAAACAACAGTCAGGTTGAGTTGCTTGCCCCGTGGGGCCTTCTTTTCTTTGCACACTCTAGGGGTTTGTCAATTATGTTGGTCTATGGGGATTTTAAGATTGTGGTATATTGGGCTAATAACAGGGCACTCCTTCAGCTGGCTATATTGGAGCAATGGTGTGAGAGGATCCAAATCCTTTTTTTTTGGTCTTACAGTCTCTCACATCTTCATGAATTAAAACATGGTGGTTGATCACTTATAAAAAAAAGTAGTGTGTGTTCCCGAGGGGCTTCTTTTTTATGAAGAAGTTGTTGATTTCATTCAAGTTGTTGAGGGTTTTGTGAATGCTTATTAGTTGTTATAGCATTCAGTTTATAGTTTTCAGTTCCTTTTCTTTAAATTCTGAATTGCACATTCCATTGTCATTTTTTGGGACAATGTGGCTTTTTCCTGCTCACTATTGGTATGGTTATGCTTAGAATCAACTACATGGAAGTCTCAACCCAGTAATAAGCTCCTTGTGTCTTGAGATGTTTTTCGCATGAAGTTGCTTACAAATTCCATTACGTGGGAAGCGCTATTTTTTGTAATAGTTATTAAACTTTGGTTCAACCTATGAATAACAAGTTACAATCTTTTTTCTTTTGAAAAAGAATATGAATCTTTTTTCTTTTACATGGTTTAGAAATTTATCCAAATAATTTCTTCCACGTGTTCAAATAATGTTTGTGTCATCCACATATTGTTTCCATTCTTTTGGTTTTAGGGGGTAAAAATCAATTGTTTTTTCTCAAAATACTCCATGTAGAGATTCACTACCAATGGAGAGAGTGGTGAACCCATTGCCACACCATTTTGCTCATATATCTTGCAAAGGAAACTAAAGTATGTTGATTTTAGGTAAACTGTCACCAACTAAACTGTAACACCCTAGTTTTGACCCCATGGTATTAAATTGCATATGATGTAAATATCATTAATAAATCGTGTTGTGGAGCTCAAGGAAAAGGCCCCACCATAGATCTAATGTTTTATGTTTCAGCAATTAAAATCAATGGCGACGATTTATGTGCTACCTAGGCACAATATGTTTTGAGACATCATGTAACTATGCAATTAATAAAAATACCACAACTAGCTATGCATCGCAACGTTAAAGAGATGGGGGCATGATTTCATAAGGAATAGGGGAGGGGGGAAACAATCAAACCCTTGAGCCAATAGGGTAAAGCCAAATGTCAAAGGGAGAACCCATAAAGTTCTCAACTACCCATTTTGTCTTTTGTGCTCAGTCATCAAAAAATGGTTGAGTTAATTAATGCATGGGGATGGGAAGATTATGGCAGTGAAATTCAAATTTGGGAAGCCACCCACTTTTGGAAAACGAGTTTTTAACTTCTTGGGCGAGTAATTTATTGGGAAGGCATGCCCATCTCATTATGGACCCATACGTTTTTCTCTCTCATGTAGTTGGAGCTCCTGGGCTCTTTCCTTCACGTTTTTGTGGTTGTTTCCTCATTCCACAACTGGGAAATCCGTTTTTGGGTATTGTTCAGTGAATGGGAAGAGGAGTTTCACATTCTAGGGATTTTAGAGGTCGTGTTTGCATCCCTCACGCAGCTGGAGTTGTTGTGTTTTTCCCTCACACTTTTCCTGCATTTTCTTCATTCTTCAACGGTTGGGAAGTCATTTTTGTGTTGATGCGTGCATGCGCAACAGGGATTCATGTTTTTGGTGTTGGCTAGGATCGTATTTGCTCCCGTAATGCCCAAGAACGCTTGTTGAAATAATTTTTGGTTCCTAGGGTATTTTTCCCCAATCTACCAATCTGTTCTTGGTTGCAAACTCGTTTTTGGTTATGCTCAGTGGCTGGGAGGATAGATCCACATTTTGGGTGTGAATAGAGGTCATTTTTGCCTCTGTGAATCCATTGAACTTTTCCTAAAAGAATTTCATCACTAGGGTTGTTTTTCCCCATTTTCCATTTTCGATTTTGGTTTCTAGGACGTTTTTGTCCATACCCAGAACTTGTATTTTGTTGTGAAGTGCATCCTTGTGTTAGCTTGGCTGAGTAAGTCCAAGGAACCCACTTGTTAGTGGGTTGACTGTGTTTGGATGTGATTATTGGCTCGACTGTGGGTGTATGGACTTGTTGTGTGTAAGTCTATGTTCCATAGTTCCTCATGGAAAACATGCTGAATCTCGGGGGTGGCAGTGGTGCCGAGAGATTAAGGAGCACACTGGCCTATGGTTGGGTGGAACGTTGCAACGACATAGCTAGTTGTGGGGAAGCTTCTTCTCAAGATAAGTATTTCTTATGTATTTAATCTCTACAATGAATTTGTTTTATAGATTATTATGATCATGATAAATGTGTTGAATGAATTATTTGATTTCGCTGTGTATTTACATTTGTTATACATCTGCATATATCTTTTTATGTTCCATGCATTTTTTGTTTATGTTCATGGGGCTAGATTGCCCAGTTTGATGAACAGCAACAATGTTGGTCACATCCTCTCCATCGAGTAGAGGAGAGGGGACATGACAGTGTGGTATTAGAGCAGTGTTGCAGCATTGGGCCTCAATGGGCCATGAAGAGCAGTTGACAGAGGTTAGATCACCCTCTGTGTTCAGCAAACAAAAAAACAGACAGGAGATTTTTTCCAAAATTTCTCCAAGTGTTGGAAATTTTCCTATCGGCTTAGTTAGCCTAGTTGAGCTGACACATGTCAGATTAGTTAGTTGAGTTGAGCCGAAGAGGCTTGCAATGACTGTGTTGGCGTGAAAGTCTAAATTGCACCGACGAGGAAGAAAAGTTTCAAAAATTTTCTAAGTGTTTTTAAGTTTCTGTGTTGGCTCAGTTTGTCAAGTTCTACCGATACATGTTGGCTGAACTGGTTAAGTTGTGCCGATGGTGTCGGCGTGAAAGGATGAGTTGAGCCGACAAAGAAGGAGAAGAAAGTAAATTTTCAGAAAATTTTCTAAGTGTTCAAAAATCAGGAAAAACAAAATCGGTGAGCTTTTGCCGATACATTGGCTGGGTTATATGAGTTTCACCGACGACAGAGAAAAAGACAAAAAAAAAATTCAAAATTTTTCTAAGGATGGACATGTCGGGAAAAATGGGAAAATTTCGTCGATGCGTGTCAAGTGAAAATGTTGAATTTTTGTCGATGCGTGTCGGACGAAACGTTGAGTTTTCGCCGATGAAGGAAACAAAGAAGGAAAAATTTTCTAAGTATCGAAATTTTCACGTCAACAAGAAAAGAAGAATTTTTTCGATGTGTTGGGTGAACTCGATCAGTTTTGCTGACATGCCAGAAAAGTTCGATGAGTTAGCCGATAGAAATAAAATGACAATAGCCGATGTGTCGAAAGAAAAATCAAGATTTTGCTGACACGTTGGGAGCAAGACAGAGTTTTGCCGATCAAAAGGAAATGACAGGTTTTCTCAACACGTCAGAAGGAAAAGGGTTAGTTGATCCGACATGTCAGAAAAATTTGGTGAGTTCGTTGATCGAAGGAAAATGGAAAATTCACCGAAACATAGAATTTTAACAGGTTTTTCAGTGGGATCTGCAGGTGCCATAAAATTGAAAAATGGCAGTGAAGTTATGCGCTAGATTGCGCGAGAATTAAATATTTACAAAAAAAAAAACGAGGACGCTGCCCTCGACCCACCCTGCAACTACAAGGGGGAAAGCTCCCTTGATCCTTGTCGTCCCCTTGAGACAATCGTTATTGCAAAAAGAAAATTTCAATAAGAAAGAGTGCTAATTAGCATAAGTGATAAACTTAACCAACCCGACGAGAGGCACATTGACCGTTCATGCTTGCAAGAAGCAATTGGTAAGTAATTTTTGAATTTCTGATATTGTCTAACAAATAATGTTGTTAACACATTTTGCAGAGTCATAGTGCATATTGAAAAGTTTATTTTGGCCCGACCAAGAAGGTCAAAGAAGATCAGCGCCAAGAAAATTAACAACATGGATGATGCACAGGATCCCTATGGACACAAGAAAGATGTTATGGGGGAAAAGCCAAGAGATCCATAAGAGAGCAAAAAGCCACTCCAATGCTGGAGATGTGAAGGGCCCCATTTGCGCAGGAGTTGTCCACATGGGGAAGGGTATGTAAGGCCAGCTTACAATATCCAAGAACATGAAACTAAAGTTGTTGGGAAGAGGAAACAAGAGAGTTCCCCCGATGCTGCAGCTACCATAAGAAGCCTGAGGGTAGAGTCGCAGGGTTGCAAGGAGAAAAATAAAAGGATAGTCAAGGATTTGGTAGAGCAAAACCAATTGACTACAACCATGATACAAAGTTTGGCATATCTCCAAAGGCAGATAAACTCTAGGTATCAGTTAATAGAGATAGAAGGGAGCGGGAGAAATTCCCACGAGAATAATGAGAAGCTTAACCCAAGGAAGAAAGGTTTTAAACCTTCTCACCTCCTGAAGCAGCAAAGGCAGCCATCACAAGCTGTGATTGAGCCAGCCAGAGTGATGAGGGAAAAGCCAAAGGAACCACTCAAATGTTGGGGCTGTGAAGGACCCCATCTGCACTGAAATTGTCCACTTGAGAATAGGAATGAGGGTCAAGTCCCTAGCACTCAAGAGGCTTAAACTATGGGTGAGGAAGCAAGGACCATTCCTAAAATTTGTGCAGTGTTAGAAGACCACCAAGCAGGTCATAACTCAATTGTGGTGGAAGTTGAGGGTGAGATTGCTAAACATATTGTTTCTGTTTTGATTGACCCTAGATCGACTCACAGCTATATCACCCCTAGACTTGTTGAGATGTGCATTTTGAAGAAGTCAAAGCACAAAATATCATGGTTAGTCCGACTAGCCACCAGAACTAAGAAGAATCTCAGTGAGGTGGTAAGGGAATGTCCATTGGTCATGGATGGGTTAATCACTTGTGCAGATCTAAATATGTTGCCACTTGGGTCCTATGATATACTCATTGGAATGGATTGGTTGGAAGCACACAAAGCAAAGCTTGATTGTCACAACAAGACTTTTGAGTACTTGGATGAAGAAGACAGCCTAAGGGTTGTGAAAGGCTTTCCAAAAGTGATCTCTGGAAGGAAGTATTCAAAAATGCAGCTGGAGAAGTTCTATGGGAAATGTTGCAGAGTGTATGAAATTCATGATTTGGAGGAAGCAAAGAATGATACTCCTAGGTTGGAGGGCTGTCATGTGTTGTAGGAATTCAGGAATGTTTTTCTTAATGAAATTCCAGAGCTTCCTCCAAAGGGAGAAATTGATTTCCTAACTGAACCTGTGCCAAGAGCAACATCAGTGTCCAAGACACCTTGTAGGAAGAGCATACTAGAACTGTCAGAGTTGAAGGTGCAGCTACAAGAGTTGTGGGAAAGGAGGTATATTAGGAAAAGTGTGTCTCCTTGGGGAGCACCATTCCTATTTGTGAAAAAGAAAGATGGTACACTCTGGCTGTGTATTGATCACAGGCAGCTGAGCAAAGTCACCGAGGAGAACAAATATCCTTTGCCTAGAATTGATGACCTATTTGATTAAATGGGAGGAGCAAGGTGTTTCCCAAGATTGACTTAAGGTCTAGTTACTAGAAGGTAAGGATCAAGGATTAAGATGTTCATAAGACAACCTTTAGAGCAAGGTATGGATCTTATGGGATTGTAGTGGTACCATTTGGTTTCACAAATGCACCAGCTACGCCTTTGTGCCTCAGGAATAATGTTTTCAGCGGGAACTTGGGCAAGTTTGTTCTTATTTCCCTTGATGACATTCTTACTTATTCAAAGGATGAGGAAGAACCTGTGGAATAGTTGAGGTTGAATTTGAAATTGCTCAAGAAGCATCAGTTGTATGCAAAGTTGAGCAACTATGACTTCTACGAAGATGGAATTCATTATTTGGGTCACATTATCTCAGATAAAGGAATATCTGCAGAGGCTGAAAAGATTGAGGCCATGAGGAGTTGGCCTGCTCCAAGAAAGTTAACATATGTAAGATCTTTTGTGGGACTTGCAAGATATTGCAGGAGGTTCACTGAAGGATATTTTGCAGGTAAAGTTGAGTCTATGCATAGGCTGGGCAAGTTTGCATGTGAACATGTAGCTCCATGAGGAAATGGCCCTTCCTGAAGACTGTAGGTAGAACGACCTGAGTAGAGCAGCCTGGCTGTATCCACTGAAACCAAGGTAGGAAACTGCCATGTGCTATGAGAAGAATCTCAAGACTGAAATCTAACTTCTGAACATATAGATTTTGAACTTCAGATTTTAAATTTTGTTGTTGATTATTAATTGAATATTATTAACTGTTTGGCTTATCTGAAATGGTGTCAAGATGACATGTTGTATGTGAATGTCCAGGTTTTGGGCGGCATGCATAAGTTAGTGATCAATACTCCCCACTTGCAAAAGCCAAACAATATGAGGACGACCTCATGGTTGCAAAAACTTGATTTTTCTGTGGGAAGCGAAATTGTGAATTTTGATTTGGGATTTGACTATCAATGTTATTGATCATTTGATAATTGGAAATTTATCCATGCATGAAATATATTTAAAAATCTAAGATTAAATTTTTATGATGACATCTCATATGAACTGCATGCTTGTATGTAACGTAGGTGAGATGATGAAAATATGTACTGGGTGTACATGGCTCCTTGGAAGGATGTACTTGGAAACATAGCTTCTTAGAGGGATGTGTGTGGAATAGGTTTGAACACCTATGGTTGAATTATTTTTATGATGACATCTCATATGAATTGCATCCTTGTATGTAACACATGTGAGATGATAGTGGCCCGCCCTTGGAGTACATAGCTTCTCGAGAGGATGTGTTTGAGAAAGATGACTCCTCTGGAAGGATGTACTTGCATACATAACTTCATCCCCCTTCTAGTTAGGCATCGGTATGCATCACTGGGGACGCCCAGGGTGTAAGACATCTGGTTAGACTTCTTTTTGCACACATTCACACCATAAGGGGACTGTCACGAGAGTGGGGGCTCCACGAAGAGAATAACCCATAGGTATTATGAGGTCTGGAAATGAAGCGCCTGACCATTGGTAAGCACTTGGAGGAGGTGTTAGGCCCTTAAGTTAGAGTTGTCATTAAGCAACCAAAGAGGTGTTAGTGTCACATGCCCCAATTTTTGCAAAAACAATATTATCTTATTTAATTTTATTTGAGAACAATATGTTAAATTTTATGCTAAGTTGTAATTGATGACTCAGCAGAGTCAAGGATATTTAATGTAATTCTGAATATTTTAATTATAAATAAATAAAGGTGGAAACAACAGCTTAGGAGAGCTGTTAAAAGAGTGTTTACTGGTCAAATTGGTGGAGGAGACTGAGTGGAGAGCAAACAGACATGTGGCAGCATCCTCAAACCACTTCCAACTGTTGCAGGTGGCAACCTCCCCACATTTGGGGTCATGACTCCCCAAGAAAGTGGAATTAGAGCAGGTGGCTCAATTAATGACAACTGACCCAAAAAACCTAGGCAATCTTTATAAAAATTCCCATTGAAGAGAGCTGAGGCTGCTCATTCTAGGGAAGTGATCATTCAGGTGAATGTACTTCAGAGAAATTCAATGGAAGGGAATTGTGGAAAGAGTTTGAGGGGATAACTGCTAAGTGATCTAGTGCAACTTTTAAGCTGAAGGATCTTACTGCTGAGTGCAAAGTGTTTTACTGAGTCATTGGACTAGTCTATTGTTTGCATGCTCCACCAGTTCTCAGCCAAGAAGACCAGGAACAGGCTCGGGGGTCCTAAGGAAGCGTTGCTTGAGCGCTCTCCAGGAGTTGGTAGGGAGGAATGACCTCCTGACGCTGTTGTTGTCTACCCTAATCAAGTTCTACATTTTTCTGTTTTACTGTGTTAGATAGTTAAATTTGAATCTGACTGTTAAACAAATGTTAAATATTTAGTTATAAAATGTTAGAGTTAGTAATCTTTTAGATTATTGAAGAAGTGAATCTGAGATAGACAGAAAATAATTCTAATCTACGTTTTTCCACACCTGGAAGGACCAGGTCGTACTCTAGCATAGATAGAGTATTTACAGTAGATGAAGAAAATGTTAAGAGATTGAGTAGAATAGATGTGGTTCTGCATTTCATATTAGCAGAGTAATTTATTTCAGTATGTAGGTTATTATTAAAAAGAACAATAATCTAGTTATCTATGTTTATTGTTTTACAAGTTTATTTAGGTAAATATACTAGAAAAGATATAGCAGCAATCTAGTACATATATAAGGATTATTATGTTAAAGAAATACCCTAGTAGATAAGATGTTGTGTTTACATACAATAGATTATTTTCTTTTATATTCAAGTTAAAATATGTTGGAGGTTAAACTGTGTTATGTTATAAATATATTCATTTGTGTTTATTTTATAACTATTTGCGAATGCAATAGAAGAAACACAGTCAAGTTAGTTTATTACATTCAGTTAAAATAAAGAAATAAACTACTTAGTTTTATTTCCTAATAATATCAACTAAACTAAGTTTAACAAATACCATAAACCAAGTAGAGATACACTAAAGTATTTAAATATACAGAACGAACTAAACTAAGTTACCTAATCTAGGTTTTTACTTTTCAAAGAACTCTGAGTAATTTCAACCTGTTAGCTTAAGTAAATAAAACAAAAGAATATGATAATAAATAGTATATAAATAAATATCTATCTAAGTACATAACTGTTTTATAATTAGCAAATAGGTTATACCTGTAGTTGTATTCTATAGGTTCGAAACCCTAAACTAAAATTATTATTACAATTAAAAACAATTAAGCTAAAATCCATTATGTTGGATCATTACATCAATAAGCAGTTAAACTATTAAAGACTGGTTACAGTCCTTATAACAAGTATATAAACAGATATAATTTAAGAAATCTTAATATACACTGGTAATAATATTAACTCAAAACAATATTTTTACCTAATTAAATAAATTAAAAGAATTATTTAAATGAGGGTTTCATTCAGGAAAACCCTAGCTCGTATTCCTGAGCAAACAAGCAGAATTTATAAATTACACCATGACTGAGTGACAGTCCCAAAATATTAACAATAATCTATTACAAAAATATATTAAACAGTAATAGTCTTCATTCACAGTCGAATAGGGTAAAAACCCTAAGTTACACAGAGTCACAAATAGTATTTACTGCAAATCGAGTCCAAGCTTGAAGGAAGCCTTTTTAAAAACCAGTGTACTGCATTAACAAGCCATAAGGCTGAAAATTTAAACCAAATACAACACCCAGCTCATGGCCGGGTCTACCCATCGACTTATAGAGGGTTTAAAGACATATTGAAACCAACAACAACCTTTAAAAAGAGACTGCATAGCTAATGGCGAAGCTAGACAAGCTTCCAAGCTCAGGGTTTCCCCAATCGACAACCCTATTACAAGTAAGGGAAGAACCCAATCGTCGAACCCAGGGCTTACCGAATTGGAGCCACAACATTCGAAGACAACCAACATTGTCCTCTTCATGATTTGCAAGTGGAGTCTCGAGTTCCTGCACTGACAGCATAGTACTGCGTTATTTCCACAACTCTTTTCCATTAAAAAAAAAGAAAACTAAATCTAAACCAAAATTTACTGTAAAGCTTTCTATTATGGACTGAAAACTAAATATTACCTTGTTAAGGAGAATGAACAGTCTAGCAACGGGACTGTCACCAACAGCAAGCGTGTGCATGAAATCTCCAAACCTTGTGATGATGGCGAAGCACAATCCAGCAGCAAGTAAAGCCTAGCTTATCACCACAATGACAAGCCATGGGAAAGCAAGATGGAGCTTCAGACAAGCCGTAAGCAAGTGCAGAACAAAATCAATAACCTCTCACAGGATCAAAACCCACAGGCAAGGAGTTTGGCAAGAAAACTGAGCACTGAAGACTACAGCAACATTAACTCAAGACTCGGAGCAAACTGGAACAGGAAAGAACCCATGGTCGCCATGAAAATCTTGCAAAACAGCCCGAAGGCCCGCGTGAACTGCGGAGGAAGAATAGCAAAGGGTTAGGGTTGCGTCAGTTTTATATCTCCAATACACTGATAGGAGGTGACCACGTGCCCTCAATAATTCAAACCATGTATGGGTCGAGTTCTATAGTTCACCTGCGATCAATAATTCCAATTATTTAAACAATAATTTAATATCAAACTTGCTTATGCTATGATGTTTGCATATAGAAATATCCCATCGCTAATCATATGTCAATTATATCGTAATGTTGATAGCACGATATGGGCGTTTGTTAAACCATAATTTATCAACCTTGACCCTAGTAAAATGTAATAACCCTTTGATGTATGGAAAAGTCCAAATTTGATTTGTTTAGAACCTTCGAACTAGTTATAGATTTTTATTTTTATAAACATTGTGGGTTATGCCCGTTTATAACCCTTTTGAAATCGACAATTCGAATGGTAATTAATTATATAGTGAATAACATAGTAAAAGAATATAATCATGAATGCTTTTACAAGTTCAACTTTGGTTTAGACTTGCATAAACACCAGTTGCTTCTCAACTTATCATTTGCTAGTAATCTACCATGAATATTTATTTGGTAAGATAATTTTGTGATTATACAAGATAACTTGTACTTAGCATAGGATAGAATGTTGATCATTATAGAAATATCTACCTTGAAAGTTGTTATAGACAATAACTTAATGTAAGAAAGCCGTTATAGTAATAATGAAAATTATAATGGAATAATCCTACTCAAGTCCATAATCATTGGAACAACATGGATTGACTTAGATTTAAGAAGTAAAGGCAAACAGTTTTCCATGTGAAATGATGCAGTTGTTTTTACACTAATCAAACTTATAATATCAAGAAGATTTACAGGCTGTAAGTTTCCCTACAGAATGTAAATATCGATCAGCTTCATACTCAAGTAAATAATACGATAATGTATATGATACAATAGTACATGCAGTACGACATTGACGAGGAAGCTAATAACCTGTTAATGAGCAATTGATTTATACATATAAGTAATAGGTTGATACTTACTATACTAGTAGGTTAAAAAGGAAATAGAATTTTATATTCTAATGAGAATCTTACTATCAGTATTGATCGAAGCTCTTCCATGTATAAAAACCAATAGTACAATAAGTATAACATTACAAGATATGCATATCAAAGTAGAAGTTACTATGCAACAAAGATTACAAGTTTAGAGCCACAATAAGTATATTTACTGTCGCTAAGTTCAATAAAGAAAGGAACTCATTTATTTGAACTTTGCTTACAAGAAAAACTGGAGAAAACAAACTACTTTACCTCATGGAAGTTGCTTGAAATTTATCAGCTTGTCTACTAAGCATTTTAATTGCAAATAGAAATACTTCTTGATACTTTATGAATTTAAAACGTTTACTTGTTCGATCATATCTGTAAACCTGTAAGAACCAGTAATCTTTCTGCATTAGCATAAATGCTAAGTAAGCCCAGGATTCAAAGTTAGATTCCACCTACTTGCCATCAAGAAGACTCATCAGTAAACTGAAATAAAACAATATGCAAGTAAACCTTATTTATGTTACGAAAAGGAAACTGGTTTAGTTAACGTAATTTGAAAATATGTAATACTAATCGTTGAACTATTTTTTTTTTCCGCTAACCTTTAGCTGTTAGTAAACCGCAGTATCAACATTTTATGTTATCTAAAAATTTTAAATTTTTGTGAAAATTTGGGGTTTTGACATGTGGTATCAGACCACAAGGTTCAAACACTAGGCCTTGATGAAGCCCAACTAGCTTTTATGAAACAGTGATTTTGAATTATTATGCTGATATATTTTTCTTTTAAATGTATTTCAACAGATAAATTGTTTCTAAAGTTTAACAAATAGGTATGGAAAGGCTGGAGGAATATGCAGAGGAGGAATCTCCATTTACTGAACCAAAAATTTTACCAAGGACCCTATACAAGAAGATTTAACCACCAATTCCTCAGAACTGTTACAAACAGTAAAAGACCTAAAATCTGAAATGGAATCTGTAAAACGAGAGAATGAAAGGATTTTGAGGGCTCAAGAGGAGCTGAATCAGATCCTAACAGAAAGGTTTCAAATTGAGGGTAAGGGTAGAAGAATTGAATCAGAAGATACAAGTCATCAACATAAATTTAAAAAGATGAAACATACTAAACATGAAAGCAGTTCATCTTCAAAGGTGTTTGGTGAACAACGAAATTTCCATTCTACTAGTGATGACAACCATTACACTAAAAAGAGGAAATACAAACCTTATGAGGAAATTTCTGGGGAATTCAAAAAAATAAAACCACCAACATTTAATGGAGAGACTGAGAAGGGGGAGGAAGCGAAATCCTAGTTATCTGGGATGAAGAAGTACTTCCAGATATAAACTATTATGACCAATTAAAGGCTAGAATGGATATTTACAATCTCTCAAGAAAGGCTGACATTTGGTGGCAGGACTTGAAGAGAGTTAAGGGAATAAAAGAGAAGAATGTAAATTGGAGTACCTTCAAGAGGTACTTTAAAAAGAAATTTATGTCTGAACAATACTATGAAGAGAGAGTAAAAGAATTTTATGAGCTTAAATTAGGATCAATGACAATGAAAGATCTAAACAACAAGTTTTTAAGTCTGCTTAGGTATGTGCCATACCTTCTAGATGAGAAACCAAAGGTACATTGATTCCTCAGCTATCTACCTTATCATATTAGGGACAGGATTGAGTATGACAATCCAAAGGCTTTGGAAGAAGCCACGAGGAAAGCCAACTTCTGTTATGAACAGAATTGGAAGAAGGAAAGCATGGCTAACTGGAAGGCCAAGAAAAAAATAACCAGTATGATCAAAAGAAGAAAGATTTTGTGCCCAACAGAAATTCTAAGAACAATAAGGCCATAAATTTTCCTAACAAGAATTTCCAAGGAAATAAGAATAATTCACCAAGCAATCAGAATAATTTCAAGGGTAAAGAATTTGCTAATAACCATGGTAATTATACCAAGAACTTTGAACGCAAAGAACCTATAAAGTGCTGGGAGTGTAATGGCCCACACTATGCTTTAGTTTGTCCTAATCGAAAAAAGACTGTCAGTAATATTTATACTATACATGAGGAGATGACTGTTGGAGAATTAGCGAGGAATACACCCAGAATTAATGCAGCCTTGGAGAATTGACAAGCAGAATATCAAACTTCTATGGTGGAAGTAGAAGGTATGATAAATCAAACCCCTATAATTGTTTTAATTGATCCAGGAGCTAGTCTCGCTTATATTTCACCTAAAATGGTAGAAAAATATAAGTTACCTGTTGAAAAATTTGAAAATTCTTGGTTGGTTCAGTCAGCCACTGGTGCTAAAAGGAAGGTAACTTGTTTTGTAAAAGAATGTGCAGTAGTTATGGATCATTTTGAAACTGTTGTGAAGCTTAATGTATTACCTCTTGGTTCTTATGATTTACTCATTGGTATGGATTGGTTAGAACAACATAGGGTAATTTTAAATTGTTATGATAAAACTTTTACGTATGTAAACCATGATGGAAAACCAATAAGTGTAAAGGGGATCCCTAAAAAAACAACTATAAGGCAGATTTCTGCTCTACAGCTTAAGAGAGTTGTTAGGAGGGGTTGTAAAGCTTATGTAGTAACAATAACGATGAGGAGAATCTAAATAAGACAGATAAACTAAAATTGGAAGACATACCAGTCTTAGGAGAATATGTTGATGTATTTCCTAAACAAATTCTGGGACTACCTCCGAAAAGGGAATTGGATTTCACCATTGAGCTGGTACCTGGTGCAGTACCTAGCTCAAAGGCCCCTTATCGAATGAACATACTTGAACTTAATGAATTAAAGTCTCAATTAAAAGAACTTATTGATAAAAAGTATATTCGACCTAGTGTGTCTCCCTGGGGGGCACCTGTCATCTTCGTTAAGAAAAAGGACGGAACCATGCGACTTTGCATAGATTACCGTCAGTTGAATAAGATGACCATTAAAAATCAATACCCGTTGCCTCGCATAGATGATCTGTTTGATCAACTACGTGGAGCCACGATGTTTTCAAAAATAGATTTAAGGTTTGGATATCATCAAGTTCGGATTAAAGATGAAGACATCTTTAAAACAACTTTTAGAACTCGATATGGCCATTACGAGTTTGTCGTCATGCCATTCGGGCTTACTAATGCCCCAGCTGTTTTTATGTGTTTAATGAACAATGTTATGTATAAGTATCTAGATAAGTTTGTAGTCGTGTTCATCGACGATATATTAATCTATTAAAAAACTAAAGAAGAACATAAAGACCATTTAAAAATTGTTTTGCAAGAGTTACGAGATCATCAACTCTTTGCAAAGTTTAGTAAATATGATTTCTTCAAGGATAAGATTCAGTACTTAGGTCATGTGGTGACCAAGAAAGGGATTTCAGTAGATCTTTAAAAGATAAAGGCGATCGAAGATTGGTCGGTTCCTAAGGATGTAACTGATGTTCGATCTTTCATGGGAATTACCGGTTACTACCAAAGGTTCATTGAAGGTTTTTTGAGGATCGCGAATCTGATAACTTCTTTGCAGAAGAAAGGAAAGAAGTTTGATTAGAACCAGAAATGCGAGGAAAGCTTTAAAAAGTTAAAAACTTTATTAACCGACTCACCTATTTTAAGAATAGTTGATCCAAATAAAGAATTTGTAGTGTGCACTGACGCCTGCAATGATGGTTTAGGTGGTGTTTTGAGTCAAGAGGGGCATGTTATTGCCTATGAGTCTAGAAAATTAAAAATTCATGAAAAGAATTATGCAACTTATGATCTGGAATCAGTAGTTGTTATACATGCTCTAAAGATGTGGCGACATCACCTAATTGGCAGAAAATTTATTTTAATGACTGATAATAAAGGATTAAAGTATCTGTTAGATCAGCCTAATCTAAATGCTAGACAAGCTAGGTGGCTAGCTTTTCTAAGTGAGTATGATTTCGAAATTCAGCACATTAAAGGTAAATAAAATAAAGTTGTTGATGCTTTAAGTAGGAATGCAAGGCTGAATTTTGCAGCAGTTATCTTCACTTATATGACAGATTTGAATGAACAGCTTAAAGTAGGAATAGAACAAGATGAAATTTACCAAAATTTACAAGCTAAAACTAAAGAAAATCCAACAGAAAGCTTAAGTAAAGGGTATAGTTTGAATGCAAAATAATTTTTACTGTATAAAGACAGAATGTATGTACCTAACGTACCTAAAGTTCAGCTGTTAATTTTGGATGAAATCCATAAAACTCCATACTCAGGTCATCCAGGCTATCAAAAGACTATAACTATGTTAAGAAAAGAATATTTTTGGCCAAATATGAAGACTGAATTAGCAGAGTATATCACTAGGTGTTTTGAATGTCAGCAGGTGAAAACTGAACATCAACACCCAGCTGGATTACTTCAGCCATTACCCATTCCTAGCTAGAAATGGGAGATAATTAGTCTCGATTTTGTTACTGGACTGCCTAGAAATCATAATTTAAATGATTCTATCATTTTAGTAGTCGATAAGTTAAGTAAAGCAGCTCACTTTATACCTCTTAAAACTACATATAAAGTTGCAAACATAGCTGATATCTTTCTAAAACAGATTTTTCGACTGCATGGAATACCGAAAGTCATAATCTCAGATAGAGATCCTAAATTTACAGGTAACTTTTGGAAATCTCTGTTCAAAGGATTAAACACTACCTTAAATTTTAGTACTTCGTTCCATCCTCAAACAGATGGACAAACTGAAAGAGTAAACCAAGTACTGGAAGATTTATTAAGAATGTATGTGAAAGACCAGCCAGGTAAATGGGAGGATTATTTGCATCTGGTAGAATTTGCTTATAATAATAATTATCAGGCATTAGCCAGATTTAGTCCTTTCGAAATTTTGTATGGAAAGAAATATAATACTCCTATCGCTTGGAGTAATCTGGTGGATAGATTAGTATTAGGTCCTGAACTGTTAAAGGAAATGGAAGAAATTGTAAAATAGGTGCAAGGTAATCTAAAAGTTGCACAAGATCGACAGAAAAGTCAAGCAGGCCTTAAAAGAACTCCAAAAGAGTTTCAGGTAGGTGAACATGTGTTCATCAAGGTGAGGCCCAAAAAGAGCTCTCTGAGATTGGGGAGTTGTGCAAAACTAGCACCTCGATACTGTGGTCCATTTGAAATATTGTCCAGGATTGGACAAGTAACTTATCAATTAGCGTTACCACCAAATTTAAGAGTACATAATGTTTTTTACATTTCCGTATTAAAGAAATATGTTCATGATGCTACTCATGTTGTTAACTGGAATGATGCACATGTGGAACCAAATGAGATTTTCTGGTGGAACTAGACTGTATACTCGGACGGAGGGAGATCACACTTCAGAACTGCACCATTGGACATGTGAAGGTGCAATGGAAGCACCTTAGTCCAGCGGAAGCCACCTGGGAATTTGAAAGTAATATGTGAGATGCATATCCAAGAAGGATGAAGAATAAATAACATCGAGGACGATGTTATGTTCTAAGGGGGTGTGTATGTCACATGCCCCAATTTTTGCAAAAACAATATTATCTTATTTAATTTTATTTGAGAACAATATGTTAAATTTTATGCTAAGTTGTAATTGATGACTCAACAGATTTAATGCTATTTAATGTAATTCTGAATATTTTAATTATCAATAAATAAAGGTGGAGACAACAGCTTAAGAGAGCTGTTAAAAGAGTGTTTACTAGTCAAATTGGCGGAGGAGACTAGGTGGAGAGCAAACAGACATGTGGCAGCATCCTCAAACCATTTCCAATTGTTGCAGGTGGCAACCTACCTACATTTGGGTCATGATTCCCCAAGAAAGTGGAATCAAAGCAGGTGGCTCAATTAATGACAACTGACCCAAAAGACCTAGGCAATCTTTATAAAAATGCCCATTGAAGAGAGTTGAGGCTACTCATTCTAGGGAAGTGATCATTCAGGTGAATGTACTTTAGAGAAATTCAATGGAAGGGAATTGGGGAAAGAGATTGAGGGGATAACTACTAAGTGATCTAGTGCAGCTTTTTAGCTAAAGGATCTTGCTGCTGAGTGTAGAGTGTTTTACTGAGTCATTGGACTAGTCTATTGTTTGCATGCCCCACCAGTTCTCATCCAAGAAGACCAGGAACGGGCTCGAGGGTCCTAAGGAAGCGTTGTTTGAGCGCTCTTCGGGAGTTGGTAGGGAGGAACAGCCTCCTAACGCTGTTGTTGTCTACCCTAATCAGGTTCTACATTTTTATGTTTTACTGTGTTAGATAGTTAAATCTGAATCTGATTGTTAAACGAATGTTAAATATTTAGTTGTAAAATGTTAGAGTTAGTAATATTTTAGATTATTGAAGAAGTGAATCTGAGATAGACGAAAAATAATTCTAATCTGTGTTTTTCTACACTTGGAAGGACCAGGCCGTACTCTAGCACAGATAGAGTATTTATCGTAGATGAAGAAAATGTTAAGAGATTGAGTAGAATAGATGTGGTTCTGCATTTCATATTAGCAGAGTAATTTATTTCAGTATGTAGGTTATTATTAAAAAGAACAATAATCTAGTTATCTATGTTTACTGTTTTACAAGTTTATTTGGGTAAATATACTAGAAAAGATATAGTAGTAATCTAGTACAGATAGAAGGATTATTATGTTAAAGAAATACCCTAGTAGATAAGATGTTGTGTTTACATACAATAGATTATTTTCTTTTATATTCAAGTTAAAATATGTTGGAGGTTAAATTGTGTTATGTTATAAATATATTCCTTTGTGTTTATTTATAACTATTTGAGAATGAAGTAGAAGAAACACAGTCAAGTTACTTTATTAAAGTCAGTTAAAACAAAGAAATAAACTACAAATACTTAGTTTTATTTCTTAATAATATCAACTAAACTAAGTTTAACAAATACCATAAACCAAGTAGAGATACATTAAAGTATTTAAATATAAAGAACAAACTAAACTAAGTTACCAAATCTAGGTTTTTACTTTTCAAAGAACTCTGAGTAATTTCAACCTGTTAGCTTAAGTAAATAAAACAAAAGAATATGATAGTAACTAGTATATAAATACATATCTATCTAAGTACAGAACTGTTTTATATTTAGCAAATAGGTTATACCTGTAAAGGTATTCTACAGGGTTGAAACCCTAAACTAAAATTATTATTACAATTAAAAACAATTAAGCTAAAATCCATTATGTTGGATCATTACATCAATAAGCAGTTAAACTATTAAAGACTGGTTACAGTCCTTATAACAAGTATATAAACAGATTTAATTTAAGAAATCTTAATATACACTGGTAATAATATTAACTCAAAACTATATTTTTACCTAATTAAATAAATTAAAAGAATTATTTAAACAAGGGTTTCATTAAGGAAAACCCTAGCTCGTATTCCTGAGCAAACAAGCAGAATTTATAAATTACACCATGACTGAGTGACAGTCCCAAAATATTAACAATAATCTATTACAAAAATATATTAAACAGTAATAATCTTCATTCACAGTCGAATATGGTAAAAACCCTAAGTTACATAGAGTCACAAATAGTATTTACTGTAAACCGAGTCCAAGCTCGAAGGAAGCCTTTTTAAAAACCAGTGTACTGCATTAACAATCCATAAGGCTGAAAATTTAAACCAAATACAACACCCAGCTCACAGCCGGGTCTACCCATTGACTTAGCAAGGGTTTGAAGACTTATTCAAACCAACAACAACCTTTAAAAGGAGACTGCATAGCTAATGGCGAAGCTAGACAAGCTTCCAAGCTCAGGGTTTCCCCAATCGACAACCCTGTTACAAGTAAGGGAATAACCCAATTGTCGAACCCAGGGCTTACCGAATTGGAGCCACGACATTCGAAAACAGACAGCATTGTCCTCTTCACGATTTGTAAGTGGAGTCTCAAGTTCCTGCACTGACAGCATAGTACTGCGTTATTTCCATAACTCTTTTCCATTAAAAAAAAAAAAACTAACTCTAAACCAAACTTTACTGTAAAGCTTTCTATTATGGACTGAAAACTAAATATTACCTTGTTAAGGAGAACGAACAGTCTAGCAACGGGACTGTGACCAACAACAAGCGTGCACATGAGATCTCCAAACCCTGCGACGACGGTGAAGCACAATCCAACAGTAAGTAAAGCCTAGCTTATCACCACAGTGACAGGCCACGGGAAAGCAAGATGGAGCTTTGGACAAGCCGCAAGCAAGTGCAGAAAAAAATCAATAACCTCTTGCAAGATAAAAACCCACAGGCAAGGAGTTTGGCAATAAGACTGAGCACTGAAGACTACAACAACAATAACTCAAGACTCGGAGCAAACTGGAACAGGAAAGAACCCACGGCCGCCATGAAAATCTTGCAGAACAGCCTGAAGGCCCGTGTGAACTGCGGAGGAAGAATAGCAAAGGGTTAGGGTTGCGTCGGTTTTATGTCTCCAATACATGGACAGGAGGTGACCACGTGCCCTCAATAATTTAAACCATGCATGGGTCGAGTTCTATAGTTCACCTGCGATCAATAATTCCAATTATTTAAACAATGATTTAATATCAAACTTGCTTATGCTATGATGTTTGCATATAGAAATATCCCATCACTAATCATATGTCAATTATATCATAACGTTGATAGCACGATATGGGCGTTTGTAAACCTTATTTATGTTACGAAAAGGAAACTGCTTTAGTTAACGTAATTTGAAAATATGTAATACTAATCGTTGAGCTGTTTCTTTTTCCGCTAACCTTTAGCTGTTAGTAAACCGCAGTATCAACATTTTATGTTATCTCAAAATTTTAAATTTTTGTGAAAATTTGGGATTTTGACAGTTAGGCTCTGAAGCGGGGCTGACCAGATCTCGGTTGAGAGATGTTATACATATAAGTATTTGATTTACTTAGCAAATATTTGATGATTTTCTGTAAATACACATATGCATATGATGCGGCTAGGATTTTGGAAATTCTTGCTAAGGTTGCATCTTATAGAAATGAATCTAACGAGTTAGTTGATTCATTTTGCTGTCTAGAGAGGAAGTGCCTGAGCTTGGAAAGCACTGGAGGAGGTTCTAGGCTCTTAAGCCGGAGCTTCCATTAAGCACCCAAAGAGGTGTTAGGCGCTGGAGTAAAGCTACCTGGTCTCGGTTGAGAGATGCTACATAGCTAATGCTTGAGCATTAGTAAGCACTGGGATGAGGTGTTGAGCCTTAGGCAGAGCTGCCATTAAGCACCCAGAGAGGTGTTGGGATCTAGAAAATAGCTACCAGATCTTGGTTGAGAGATGCTATATAGATAAGTATTTGGTTTACTTATCAAACTTTTGTTGTTGTTGATTTTCTGTAAATATACATGAGCATATGATGCAACTATATTTTTGAAAATCTTGTTATAGATTGCACCTTATAGGAATGAATTTGACATGTAAATTTATTTTTTGTGGTGTCCGGAAAGGAAGCACTGAGCTTGGTGGGCACCTAGAGGGAGTGTTAGGCTCTAAAGCATAGTTGTCTGATCTTGGTTGAGAGGTATTTTCAGGTGATCTAAGGCTTGTAGAAATTTGGCTACCCTTTAATGCACACCCAGGTGTGGGGTGAGGCAGGGTTGTGAGTGCCATGGTTGTATAAATCCCAGTCGGACACCTGTGGAGCCAAAATAAGATACTTATGCAGATAAGTATTTGGTTCACTTAGCAAATTCTTGTTGATTTTATATTGATATACATGTGCATGTGATTCATCTATGATTTTAGAAAATCTTGTGAATACTAAGATGGGAATTGACTCGTTGCTTGGGGCTTGAGCAGAGGTATTGATGGTTGTCGAAGACATTGGAAATGTTCCAGGCTATGGAGAAGGATTCTCCAAGACCCAAAAGAAGATCTTGTGGTGTGTACTAATGCATGCAATTAAGTACTTGGAGGAGTTTGTATGCAATACAACCACGAAGTGGAAGGAAGGAGGAGTTTTCGATTATACCATTGGATAGGTAAAGGTGTAGAGGAAGCACCGCAGTTTTGATACGGCTACATGGGATCTGGAGGATGCCATGCGATTGGCACACAATTTTTTTTGGTTCAATTTTGTAGAGCACTGAGGGCGGTGCCAGTGTAGCATTTTGTTAAATTTTTGTAAAGCACCGAGGACAATGCTATTGAAAGAGGAGGGGAATGTAACACCCTGGTTTTGACCCCATGGTATTGAATTGCATATGATGTAAATATCATTAATAAATCGTGGTGTGGAGCTCAAGGGAAAGGCCCCACCATGGATCTAGTGTTTTATGTTTCGGCAATTAAAATCGATGCTGACGATTTATGTGCTAGCTAGGCACAATATATTTTGAGACATAATGTAACTATGCAATTAATAAAAATATCACAACTAGCTATACGCTGCAACTTTAAAGAGATGGGGGCATGATTTCACAAGGAATAAGGGAGGGGGGAAACATTCAAGCCCTTGAGCCAATAGGGTAAATCCAAATGTCAAAGGGAGAACCCATAAAGTTGTCAACTACCCATTTTGTCTTTTGTGCCCAGTCATCCAAAAATGGTTGAGTTAGTTAATGCATGGGAATGAGAAGATTATGGGAGTGAAATTCGAATTTGGGAAGCCACCCATTTTTGGAAAATGTGTTTTTGACTTCTTGGGAAAGTATTTGCTTGGGAAGGCATGCCCATCCCATTATGGATCCATACGTTTTTCTCTCTCACGCAGTTGGAGCTCCTAGGCTCTTTCCTTCACGCTTTTGTGGTTATTTCCTTATTCCACACCTGGGAAATCCATTTTTGGGTATTGTTCAGTGAATGGGCAGAGGAGTTTCATGTTCTAGGGGTTTTAGAGGTCGTGTTTGCCTCCCTCACGCAGTTGGAGTTGCTGTGCTTTTCCTGCATTTTCTTCATTCTTCAATGGCTGAAAAGCCGTTTTTGTGTTGCCAAGTGCATGTGCAACATAGATTCGCGTTTTTGGTGCTGGCTAGGATCGTTTTTGCTCCTGTAATGCCCAAGAATGCTTGCTGAAATCATTTTTGGTTCCTAGGATGTTTTTTCCCAATCTACCAATCCGTTCTTGGTTGCAAACCCGTTTTTGGTTATGCTTAGTGGCTGGGAGGATAAATCCACGTTTTGGGTGTGAATAGAGGTCATTTTTGCCTCTGTGAAGCCATTAAACTTTTCCTGAAACAATTTGATCACTAAGGTTGTTTTTCCCCATTTGCCATTTTCGATTTTGGTTCCCAGGACGTTTTTGTCCATACCTAGAACTTGTATTTTGCTGTTAAGTGTATCCTTGTGTTAGCTTGGCTGAGTAAGTCCAAGGAACCCACCTGTTAGTGGGCTGACTGTGTTTGGATGTGATTATTGGCTCGATTGTGGGTGTATGGTCTTGCTGTGTGTAAGTCTCTGCTTCCTAGTTCCTTGTGGAAATCATGCCCATCTCAGGGGTGGAAGTGGTGCTGAGAGGTTAAGGAGCACACTGGCCTATGGTTGGGTGGAACGTTGCAGCGACATAGCTAGTCGTGGGGAATCTTCTTCTCAAGATAAGTATTTCTTGTGTATTTAATCTCTGCAATGAATTTGTTTTATAGATTATTGTGATCATGATAACTGTGATGAATGAATGATTTGCTTCCGCTGTGTATTTGCATTTGTTATACATCTGCATATATCTTTTTATGTTCGATGCATTTTTTGTTTATGTTCATGGGGCTAGATTGCCTAGTCTGATGAACAACAACAGTGTTGGTCGCGTCCTCTCCATCGAGTAGAGGAGAGGGGACATGACATAAATAATTTCTTCTAATATTTACACTACAAGAATTTAAATACACTTCACACTTATATTTAAAGGAGATATATAACATAGTAAATTAAAATAGAAACAAATTGATATTAAATCTCTATTACAATTAAAAGGAAAATTCGAAACATAAACTAATACAAATTTATTTTAATCTATTTTAAATTTGTTTAACAATAAGAAATTTGTCCTAAATTAATTTGATCTCTTTTAATATTGGGATATCTTTACATTTAATAAAGTTAATAAATTAAAATAAACAAAAATGATTAAAAAAAATTCAAAACAAAACAAGTACAAATTTATTTTAATTTAAATGTTTTTAACACTAAGGAAATTTGTACCTCCATCAATTTTATTAAATTTGATAATTCATAAAACATAAAGTTTATCTCTTTCTTCCATAATTGATAAGGTTGACATGGAAGGTGGAGACATAGATCCATGCTCCTTAGGCATAAGTCCACTACTAGCGTTTTCCGCTACGTTAAATGCTCAACTCTTAAACCCTAAAAACCCTACGCAACTATCATGCACAATATTAAAATCTGCCGAAACACACAAAATGCAATGCATTTCATATTTGTGGCTTTCTCCTATGGCCGTGTTCAAACTACCGTCCACTTGCATAGCATCCTCGTGCCCTCGAACTTTGAAGTTTGTAAGTCGAAATTTGACGATACTATCACCATTTTCATGTAGTCGAAATCCTCATCTATCTGTGAAAATATTCTCCAACGGAAATCACTCAAAAACCAGTTTTGCTGAAGAGGATTTTGAAGAAATCCAGAAAGAGCAGTATGACAATGGCCACGTTCCAGTATTGCTTCAGGAGGTGTTGGAGGTTTTCCAGGGGCGTCAACTCCGTTCATTTGTGGATTGCACTCTGGGAGCCGGGGGTCATGCTTCGGCTGTGAGTGTTTTCTAGTAGATTCCGTTTTTCTTTTTACTTTTTTATTTTTCAGAAACACTGCGATGAGATTGTCATTTTGCATTATCTACTGCAACGAGATTGTGATTTTGCATCATCTACTGCAACGAGATTGTGATTTTGCATTATGCTTAGTAATCCTCATATAGGGGATTCGATCGCAGCTAACAAGGTAAAAAGGCCATCAACATCAACGAGACTGTGATTTTGCATTATGCTTAGTAATCCTCATATAGGGGATTCGATCGCAGCTAACAAGGTAAAAAGGCCATCAACATCAGACACACCCTAACCCCTTATACACTGTGGATTTAAACAATGCACAGCAGGATCAAGTCTGACTTAAACTCCATACAAAACAGGAACAGCAGAGAGCATGAACGCAGAGAAAAACAGAGACAGTCACAGAGCAAAAAAAATGAACTGCTCTTATATTAAAAACTGTTGTATATAAAGTGACAAAAAAAAGACTATGCA
The DNA here is from genome assembly GCA_001517045.1 of Pseudotsuga menziesii. Lineage (NCBI taxonomy): Eukaryota > Viridiplantae > Streptophyta > Pinopsida > Pinales > Pinaceae > Pseudotsuga > Pseudotsuga menziesii. Next base: position 239,311 of record LPNX010533859.1, on the reverse strand, counting down.
AAAGAAGCAGCAGGATCAAGTCTGACTTAAACTCCATACAAAACAGGAACAGCAGAGAGCATGAACGCAGAGAAAAACAGAGACAGTCACAGAGCAAAAAAAAATGAACTGCTGTTATATTAAAAACTGTTGTATATAAAGTAACAAAAAAAAGACTATGCAAAAGAAGCGGGAGAACCCAGCATTCAATGCAGTTGGTTGAGAGCTATATCAATCAAATTTACTCACCGACGTGAGCTTAATTACAATGTACACCAACACCTCCCTTAAGCGAGAGGAGTAATACACAGAAATAGACAAAAATGGGTCCTGGCAACAAGGCCTGCGAAGGTGCTAAGATACCTATGTACAAAATTATCAAAGCATAGATAGGAAAATATGGAGGAGAACTGAGACTACCCTCTTCAAGGACAATGTCCTTGACTCCAAGCAAGGCATGAAGCTGAACAAATTTAGTTTGTGCCAACGCTTTAGTGAATATATCAACAACTTGCAATTCAATCCTACAGTATTGCAAATCAATGGTCTGTTCACGAATCAGCTGTCAGATGTAATGCATGTGAACTTCTATATGCTTGGTGCGTTGATGCTCCACAGGTTCCTTGGAAATGTGGATAGCACTCTAATTATCACACCAGATTATAGTGGGTTTCACCTGCTGTAAACTAAATTCTGATAAAATCTGCCGAATCCAAATGGACCCGTAGCAGCATTAACAACACCTCGGTACTCTGTTTCTGTAGAAGAAAGGGCAATTGCTGCTTGCTTTTTGCTGGACCAAACAACAGGGCCAGAACCAAGATGGAAGACATATCCAGATGTGGATCTGCGGTCATCGAGATCACTAGCCCAATTTGAGTCAGTATAACCCACTAAATTTGCATTGCCATTGGATGAGTACTGGATGCCATATGTGTGGGTTCCTTTAATGTAGCGAAGAATTCAGTTTGCAGCATTCCAATGGAGCTCATGTGGTTCTTGCATGAACTGAGAAACCAAGCTAACTCCATACGAAATATTCGGACGAGTGTGAATCAAGTACAATAGGCTGCCAACAAGTTGCTGATACAAAGTAGCATCAAGTTTCAACCAAAGGAGTAGAGCACTTTACTGACAACTTTACTCCGGACAAAAATGGTGTGGGTGTAGATTTGCAATCCAACATGTGGAATCTGCACAAGAGATTTAATGCATGTAGACTGTGTGACTTGCAGTCCCAAAAAGTAGTGAAGCAACCTTAAATCTGCCATGTCAAACTACTGTTGAAGATCAAACTTCACCTTATCAATCAAGATAGTTGAACTCCCAGTAAGAATGAGATCATCCACATAGAGAACAAGGATGAGAAGTTCATTATCTTGCCACAAAATATATACATTTGATTTAGAAAGGAAATGAGTAAATCCTAAAGAGAGAAGGAAAGAATCCATCTTCTCATACCAAGCCCTAGGGGCTTGTTTCAGACCATACAAATATTTTTTGAGCTTGCACACAAGTGAAGAGTCTTGGATAAATCCAAGAGGTTGCTCCATGCATATCTCTTCTTGCAAATCACCATGAAAGAATGAACATTTGACGTCCATTTGGTGTACAGTTCATTTGCGAGATGCGGCTATAGAAAGAACAAGGCGAATAGAATTCATTTTAGCTACGGGTGCAAAGGTTTTAGAATAGTCAAGTCCTTCAACCTGTGAGAATCCTTTAGCAACCAATTGAGCCTTATATTTCTCTATAGTACCATTTGTTGCATGCTTGGTTCGATATACCCACTTGCATTGAACCAATTTTCTACCTTTTGGAAGAGGAACCAAGTCCCAAGTGTCATTTTTCAGCAATGTATTGTGCTCTTCTTTCATGGCAGCATCCCATTCTTTAATACCATGGGCCTCATGAAAGTCTTTTGGATCAGAAGCACTAGCCATAAATGCTCTAGGAGTCCTATGAAGAGAGGACCTTGTTCTTTGACCCCAATCAATAAGTGGAGGATGAGTGCTAGTTGATTGTTCTTCAAGATCATTTTCATAAGCACGGGCAACTAACTCAAAGGAAAGATCATCATATGAAGATACAAGATGTTGAGGAGGATGCTCATCAAATTGAACACTCTTGCTGATAAGCAATTCATGAGTGTCAGGATCCAATAATCTGTATCCTTTAACATCTTTCGGGTAGCCAACAAAAATGCAAGGCTTACTTTGCATGTCCATTGCCCTGCATTTTTCTTTTGGAATGTACGCCCAAGCATTGCACCCAAAGACCCTTAGATGCCCAACATAAGGTTTCTGTCCTCTCCAAACTTCTTTTGGTGTCACCCCTTGAACAACCTTGTGAGGTGTACGATTCTGAACATGGTTTGCACAATTTATCGCTTTAGCCCAAAACTGTGGGCTAAGGCCTCTTGCATGAATCATACAATTTGCCATCTCTTTCAAGGTACGGTTTTTCCTTTCAACAATACCATTTTGCTGTGGACAATAAGGCACAATATGTTGCAGTTGAATACCTTCAGTGGCGCATTAGTCTTTAAATCTGTTGCTGATATATTCTCCACCATTGTTTGTTCGCAAACATTTGATAGACTTTCCAGATTGCTTTTCAACCAAGGCTTAGAACACAAGAAAAGTGTCAAAGGTCTCACTTTTATTTTTTCAAAAAATAGGCTCATGTGCGTCTAGAATAGTCATCAATGAATATAAGTAAATAGCGTGCCCTTTGAAAAGATGGACCAGGGAGAGGGCTTGAAATGTCACTGTGAACAAGTTGCAGAATTTCAGAAGCTCTATGAGATTTTCCTTTTTTAAAACTGTGTTGAGGATGCTTGCTAAGAATACAACTTGCACAAACACCCTCATAAAATGAGATAGGCGGAAGATCATTGACCATGTTTTGCTTATTGAGTTGCTGAAGATAACGATAATTCAAGTGGCTAAATCTCTAATGCCTTAATCTGTTTAATTCATTTGAGTGAGCAAGCAATACATTGGTAGGAGATGTCAGCTCAAAATGAGAAAATGAATACAAGCGTGCATGATGATTCACTTTCCCTATGGCAACAATTTGTGAAGGATCCTCAATTTCACGAATAATTAGCTAAGGCCTCTTGCATGAATCATACAATTTGCCATCTCTTTCAAGGTACGGTTTTTCCTTTCAACAATACCATTTTGCTGTGGACAATGAGGCACAATATGTTGCAGTTGAATACCTTCAGTGGCGCATTAGTCTTTAAATCTGTTGCTGATATATTCTCCACCATTGTTTGTTCGCAAACATTTGATAGACTTTCCAGATTGCTTTTCAACCAAGGCTTAGAACACAAGAAAAGTGTCAAAGGTCTCACTTTTATTTTTTCAAAAAATAGGCTCATGTGCGTCTAGAATAGTCATCAATGAATATAAGTAAATAGCGTGCCCTTTGAAAAGATGGACCAGGGAGAGGGCTCGAAATGTCACTGTGAACAAGTTGCAGAATTTCAGAAGCTCTATGAGATTTTCCTTTTTTAAAACTGTGTTGAGGATGCTTGCTAAGAATACAACTTGCACAAACACCCTCATAAAATGAGATAGGCGGAAGATCATTGACCATGTTTTGCTTATTGAGTTGCTGAAGATAACGATAATTCAAGTGGCTAAATCTCTCATGCCTTAATCTGTTTAATTCATTTGAGTGAGCAAGCAATACATTGGTAGGAGATGTCAGCTCAAAATGAGAAAATGAATACAAGCGTGCATGATGATTCACTTTCCCTATGGCAACAATTTGTGAAGGATCCTCAATTTCACGAATAATTACTGAATCAGGGGTAAACATGACTGTTTTCCCGCACTAGAATTTGTAATCTGATATATTGAGATCTAGTTAGTTGAAAGTTTAGGAACCTATAAAACATTATGGACCATGACATCCTTCATTTCAACAGAGCCCTGCCCTTTAACAGCCAAAGGTGAAGAGTTTCCCACAAAAATGCTTTAACTGCCAAAGGTGAAGAGTTTCCCACAAAAATATGCTCAGTTTTGCATGAATTAATGGAAGAAAACAGATTTTATGGACAACCATGTGATGGGTGGCTCCAGAATCGAATATCCATTCATGTTCAGGTTCAGAGGAAGACAAATATGCTCTAGAAGAGAGAGCTTTAGCACTCCTTGTATCATTGCTAAAAGAAGATAGGCTGATATTTAAATTGTGTTTCTTCATTTCTGAAGACAAGACAACTAGTTTCTTAAAACAACGAGATTCTAAATGACCATCCTTTCCAAGAATGCACATGAAGAAGACTTTTCTTTTCTTTAGAATCTGGTTTAGGAGAGAAATGTGAAGAATTATCTGATTTTGTATTGTTTGTTTGTTTCCCTTTAGATGCTTTTTTATGTGCCACTCTTGAATTCGAAGGTGAGCTAGCTACTAATGCATGAGACTTAGAATCTATGGAGCTAAGAGATCCCATTTGAATGAGCTTATCCAGCTCACGAGTAAGTCTTTCAACAAAGGCATCAAAAGTAGGAATTACAAAAGCTTGACCCAAGGCATCCCAAGTTGAATAAATTGTGGAAACAAACACTAAATATGATTATCCAAGCTTAGAGAGCACTGCAAATATGAGCTGTTCATATTTCTTCTCAATATTGCAGTCCTTCAGCTGAAGCCCAAGGGATTTGAACTTGGAAATAAAGTCTTGAATGGTATCAAAATTATTAGGATTTAGACTAATGAGTTCATTTTCCAGTTGATGGCCACAAATGGCATTTGTTTTACCAAACAATTTTTCAAGTTGATTCCATGCTTCATGGGGAGTGTCTATACCTTCCAAGTGAAACAAGAGTTCAGGTGAAAGAGAGAGACAGATTAATCCTAAGGCTTCATCACAATGATTATGCCATTTAGGCTTCTCAACATTTTGAGTGCGTTCTTTCTCTAAGCCAGTGGTGACCTTGTATAGACCTTTACTCCTATGTAAAACAACCATGGTTGATTTCCAACTAAAATAGTTGTGAGGAGTTAAAACAAGGATTGGCAACTTATCTGCCATAGTAAGGAAAAGAAGATGCCAAAGAAAGAGGATAGATATCACCAGAAATGTGTCTGATGATGGCTTCAAGCCATAGCTTCTGAACAGAGATGCTCATAGCAAAGAGCAGAGCAAAGATGGCAGAAGGAAACTTGAGATGCCTTGCAAAAACGTCCAAACCACTGCAGCCAAAAGGAGACGGAGGAAGCTAACGCCCTGTTGCTCTGATACCATGTGGATTTAAACAATGGACAACAGGATCAAGTCTGACTTAAACTCCATACAAAATAGGAACAACATAGAGCATGAATGCAGAGAAAAACAGAGACAGTCACAAAGCAAAAAAAATGAACTGCTGTTATATTAAAAACTGTTGTATATAAAGTAACAAAAAAAGACTATGCAAAAGACGCGTGAGAACCCAGCATTCAATGCAGTTGGTTGAGAGCTATACCAACTGAATTTACTCACCAATGTGAGCTTAATTACAACGTACACCAATATACACGCCCCTAACTTAGTAGTGAACCCATGCCCTGTTAGCATTGGGGCTTGTTTTATTAATTTTTGCTAGGTATCGATGTAAATTCCATTTTGATAGGATGATATGAGGTTGTTTGCTGTGTTTTTTTGTTTCATTATATGGGGTTGTTGTGTTTTTTTTTGCTTTCAATGGTATGTGCATATTAATCAATCCTAACGGTCAGTTGATGGAGTTCAGTGAAGTATAATAAAACAATTACCCAACGAGAATCTAAATTTCCCCCATCAATGTCTATAACCCTCTGCTCACTTAATCTGCTCCCCTTAAGTAGTAAAGTAAGTTGGGATGTACATACTACATATGCACTTTAACAAAAAGAAGTGCAATGTACATATGCAATTCATACCAATAAAAAGTGGGCTGCAATTGCGGCGGTCACAAGCACTAGGTACGATAAATAACAACGTGGGTTATAAAAAACGTTCATTAAACTTATTTCGTCCTTTGGGGGTAAATATAGCATAAAAGTTCATAAAATGTATATAAAAACATCATAAACAAACAGTCCAAGGCCGGATACTAAACACATAACATAAATCATTAGGTCGCTGCAAGGAGAGGCCCAGCAATGGAAGCGGGTCCTAAAGGTCCCCAATTCGTAACATCAAGCTCCTTGTTGGTGATGATCGACTCCCAACCATCAATGGTTGGCTCCAGTGACCTATTCTCCTCCGTAATAGCAAGTGCAAGCATAGGGAAGTTGAACTGGTTGGGGAGGCCAGCTGTGCCTCTGCTGCCTCACTTCCATTAGGGGGGAATTTAAAAGTTTATTCTCGGAAGCATGGATCAAATACTTGCGCAACAGTTACATCAAATTTAAATGGTTGGTATTCAAAACTTATTAGCACAAATTTTGACCATCTATTTGATTGATTTGCGGGGTTGGTCCATTTCATGGTAGTGGATAAATTGAATGATGACTACTCTTCAGGGTTATTTGCACTTTCTGCACCAAGGCTTATATTGACTATTCAAGCAAGACAGTTTTGGACAGTAAACATTTACTATTTAGTGCTTTTTTTTCTACAAATTATTTCCCAATCTGAAAAGTACTTTCCATTATGTCTCGATGATGACTATTTTCCTCTCAAGGACTTCTTGTTCTTTTGAATCAAGCAAACTAGGAATGTTTATATGTTGCAGAAATGTTTCCCTTATAACTGTGGCAACACTTCTCTTCAATAAAATATAGCCCCCCAAAATTTTATCATGGATTAATATATATATATATATATATATATTTTTTTAAACAGAAACCAAGTAAATATATTAGGGAAAAAAGGCTGTGCACATCCATTCATTACAAAATAGAGGACTCGAGTTCCATGATGGCCTGAAAAGAGAAGAAAGCTAAAACAACTATATTTATATAAAATATCCTGAAAATCCTAATATGCTTCCTGAAAGTAACCATAGCATGGGAAGGGTAGATTTTATCATTTTAACAAACTGCCGATTCAACAAAATTAAAAAAAACATTCAGAAACTAACAAGAGAGAAAGACTCTGCTTCTTCTTTCCTTTGTGACCAAGGGCTGGCTGAGTGACAGAGACTTCTTCCATGGGGAGGGCACCTTCTTGTGGAGAATCCTGGCAATGGATGCACTGGGACATTCTGGACATTTTTCAGCACCTCATCCTTTATTATTTCCAGTGTGCCCATTAGCTCCCTTAGGTCCCAGTCGTGGTTGTCAATTCTGGAATCATGGCAGCCGATTTGATTAGAGATGTATCGAATGTCTGAAGCCATCTCCCTGTTCTTCTTAACGCCGACTCCAACAACCTCATAGACCCTATGCAGGTGCAATGTGATATCATCCAGGTCTAACTTTAAACCGACAACATCTATGTCCACATCCTTTTTCGCCATATTTCTTGAGCCAACTTCAATCCAATGCGAGAGACCTTCAAATGTTGGGTGCCGGCGTCTTCTAGATCCTCGCTCGAGTGTTGGGTGTTGATGTTTTCTTGATCCGTGGTTGCGTACAGAGTATGGGGTATGAAGCTGTTCGTGCAATATATCCCCTCCATATCGCTTGTGTGAACAGGCTTGTCGGGACCCCAGAGGACTGGAGAAGTAAGTTTCCAATTAATGCTAGCCGAGAGGAGGTACAGATGCTTGGGGGGAGGAGGGCCACGTGTCTCGAGGGCCGGCGGGGTAGCGTCAAGAGACTTCGAACATGGGGGAGGCAAGGAGACCACCGTGAAAAGGCTAAGGAACAAACTTATATACCCTTGCTTGATTTGCATAAATACTATTTCTTTGGGTGCTTCGAGCTCCTTGATTGGCTAGCTTGTCGACTAGGTCATTATTCTCCTGGAGAATATGAAAGAAGAGGACTTGAGTTGGTGTTTTGAGAAGGCTAATCCTATCATAAATTCTTTTACAACTGGCAGAACCCTTTTTATAGCATGTTCTCATCTTTTGGATAACCTGTCTGGAGTCACCGAAGACCATTAACTTTGAGATGGATTTCCTAGCTATTAGTTCCATCCCATGGAAGAGTGCTAACCATTCCGCTTCATTGTTTGTTTGGATTTTGAGGCCCCAAGCAAAGGAGTTTACTGTGTTTCCTCCGGGATCGAAAATGATCCCCCCGCACCTGCCTTTCGTATCAGGACTTAATATTAATCAAGTCATATTGAATAATTTGTTGATGGGGAATATTACGAACAACCACTCTCATTGAGGCTATGCAAATGGATGACTATCATATATTTTGGATTACACATATATTCAAATGGTTCTATTTCAATTGCTGGTCTGAATTTTCTGCTATTGTGTATGCGATTTCTGTTATAGCAACAAAGGAGAAAGCTATCCAAGGGACACAATGAGGCACTGATAAAAGTTGAAGGATTGTGAGAATGCATAACACTGAATGAGGCCAGGAAAATTAGCATACATTGGAGCAAATATTTGGCAAAGAAGAAATTGCATGGTGTAGACATAAAGGTATTCATGCAAAAAATTCAGGGAACAAAATTTTTGAAAAGAGAGTTTTGAGGAGTTGGCACAAATTTCAATGAAATACCAACACCATAAATTGAAGATACAATGCACAAAATTTGAAGATAGTGTGCAGAATTTGAAGAGACAACACACATAACTGGAAGAGGCAATGCAGAAGATCTGAAGAGAACACATTGAGTTTGATGACAATGCATAGAATTAGAAGAGATTACACAGAATTTAAGGATAAGCACATAATATGAAGAGTCAGCACCTTAGAATCTGAGGACAACATGCATAATTCAAAGAGTCACTCTGACACGTGGGAGGAAGCACAAATCCTGAGATTGTTTGTAAGTTTTGAATCTATTTTTTAACATTAAATATCTCAGAATTTTCCATAGAATTGTTTGGTTTTTGACGAATGTTGGGTGGGCAGACAGGGCAATTTTTTTTATTTTACAGAATTGCAGGGTAAAGGAGGTGTTGGGTTGATGCCGAATTGGTTCAATGGGATTTAATCACCACATAAATCTCCTTGAGAGAATTTTGAGTTTCTTTGAGGTTATTCAATTATTTCATTGGTTCTTGGTGTTTTTGTGTTGAAGGAAATGCCAAGTCTTTCAAACATACTGTTGGACTCTAGTTAGAAGTTCAACAGTCCAACATACTATTGGACTCTAGTTAAAAGTTTAACGGTCACAACTTCATTGTTTTTTTTTTACTAAAACGGTTATGGGCTTTTTATATTAACTTCTGGCTAAACAGCTGCCAGTAGCGTTACAAACAGTGTTTCTGATCCAGCATATGCATTATGTTCAGTGATACGGGCATAGTTATACTAATAGATCCCTTTACAAAACTTCTGGATTTTACTAAACAGACATAGAAATTCATAATAACGTATACATAGTAAAGAAAACTAGTTTTGCATGGGTAAAACCGAGCAGAGAGGAGGGAATTCAACTGAGTTTGGCTATGGGCCTGCCTCAGCGTTCTATCTTTGGAGTCTTTCTATGCTCCTTGAGCAGTGCTTCTACCTTCTTCTCTAACTCTGCCATCCGGTTCCCTATTCCTCCTGAGACGTTGGCAAGATTCTTCATACTCGTCATATTGTCCTCGAAGATTTCCTCCCGGAGTTCTTTGAGCTCCTGGTTCATGCATTCCCAGCGACTTGTTCCAGTTTTTTGCATTCTGATTTGCTTGGTCTCCAGCCTGTTTACTGCGTTCTTCACTTTGTCCAGGTCGATCTGAATTTGAGTGAGTCTTGCCTCGAAATTGGAGGACGAGCTTGCAGCCATCCTTACTTGGCTCGACCTGTGAACCACCTAGACCCCTGCACGTGTTCTGAGAGCAGCCCAGCGATACCTTCGTCGTTTGACAGTGCAGATTGCAGTTAGCATTGGGCGGGAGCTTCCTGATATAGGCCCGTTCCTTCCTTTCCCTCAATCCCTTGGTCCGATTCTCATCGATTTCCTCAGATTTTCCATGCTGGGTACGAGACTCTCTGGAGGGCGTCGATTGGAGGCTATTCCCCTTGATCGCAGAGCCAGTACTGGAAGAGCAAGAGCCATGTGAAAGGCTCTGTCCAAGTTTTGTCTTGCACCTGTACTTCCATCTCCTCCACTGCCTCATTCTGCACGCCTGCGCTTTGGATTCTTCTCTGTTTAAAGTCGGTCTGCTCTCTTTCTTGACAAGAGCATTCCTATTAGTCAGCTCTCCATGATCACTAAGGGACAGGCTCGTGATTTTCGATTCCATTGACGAGGATAACTCCCTTGCTTAGGGAGGCACCTATATTGGCTTCATGATCCGCCATCTGGTTGAGATTCCTAAGGACGTGGTAGCAGTTAACTTCGTCAAAATATTTCATCTGGGCTATAACCTTCCGGTGGTAGTGGGCCAAGCCCATGTTATTAGGGGCCTTCTTCAGATTGAGAGCCTGAATGATGATTCTGGAATCACCTATGATAGTCAACTTCTTAATGGATAATCTTCTGGCTTGAGTCATAGCTTGCCAGATGGCGAGAATTTCAGCTATGTTATTTGTGTTTTGACCCAACCCCCAGGAGAAGTTGAGGACAATTTTCCCTGAATAGTCTAGCAAGACCCCCCCGCTTCCCGCAGGTCCGGGATTCCCTTTCCAGGCCCCATCCACATGCAGAATATGCTCCTTCAGTGAAGATCTCTACTTTATGAACTCTTGCTCCTCTAGCCTGATTTCCCACGGAGAGTAATGCTTAGAAGTGTTCTTGGTTCTAGCTAGAAGGGAGGGTTCTAGGCCATGAAACCAGCTGTACTCATCTTTGTCAGGGGTAAACTCATTGGTGATTTAGTATTTGAAGCTACCAGCTCTCCTAGCAGCGACTTCACTTTGATTGCAACTTGGGCCGGCGTTCCTGCCATATCCCTGAAGATTCTGTTATTACGTTCCAGCCACAATTTCTAGCAGAGGATTTTTGGAACCCACATCCAGCACTGCTTTAACAACTTCAACCTGGAGAAGGAGAAGGGAGCAATTTCGGGCCAGGAGGCAAACAAAGAGGTGACAGAAGAAGGGAGGGTCAGATTCAGCTGTTCAAGAAAGATATTCCAAAGTTCTAAAGCAAAGGGGCACTGAAGAAAAAGGTGGATCGAGGTTTCCTCATGGCAGACACAAAGAGGGCATCGTGAGGGCCCTTCCCAACCTCTTTTTATAAGGTTGTCCCAGGACAGAATACTATCATTCAGGAGGGACCAGCAGAAGAGATCAATTTTGGGGAGGGAGGGATGAAGCCAGAGGTTTCTCCACACAGTGGGGTCCGGGGCAGCCCATGGAATGGCTTGTAAGGCTGCATAGCCAGCAGATGCAGTGTAAAGGCCAGAAGAAGAGCCCCAGCCTCTTTTGTCCTTCTTCTTGGTTGAGATGGGGGTATGCCCTTGAAGAGCATCCAAAAGGGAACGAGCTTCACATTCTAGATCTTGCGGGACGTCCCCCAGGTCCCACTTAGACCAAGAGTCATCCGAATTCCAAATAGATAAGTCCTAGAAGGTGACTTTGCTGTTTGAGTGGAGCCAGTTTTTGATGTTGTCCATCCCCTCCAAGGCTTTTAGAGGGGACTGCCCTAGAATGGAGTCATCCCAGAACTTGATTTTGGTGCCATTCCTCGGAATCCAAGTGAGATTGGAGGTGATCAGATCAAGGGATTTTAGACAGAGAGAAAGAATAGGGGAGCCAAGGGGGGCAATCAAGACACCTCTCTTTGTGACCACAGAAGTATTTAGTCCTGAGGGCTTTGGAGCTCCAAGAGGTTTTACCGCTTATCATTTTCCGAAGGATCTTGCCACCCATGGCTAAATTCTGAGTTGCCACATCTCTGATTTGCAGCCCCCCTTTCCATTTAGAGGCTTTGACCTTTCCCCAGCTGACTAAGTGCATTTTTCTTCCTTCATTTCTTCCCCCTTCCCAAAGGAATTTTCTCAATAGACTATCAATGTCTTTCACAATTCCTTTCGGGGCTAGAAGGATCGACGCCTGGTAGACAGGAAGGGAGGTAAGAACAGAGTTTATTAGGATTGTTTTCCCTGCTTTGTTTAGCCAGGTTGCACCCCACTCCATGATCTTAGCCTTTAGCTTGTCCACCAGAGGCACCCAAAGGCTCCTTCTGGGTGCTGCTTTTACGAGCGGAATTCCTAGATATTTAATGGAGTCCCACGTGGATGTTCCTTCCATTTCCAGCGCCCTGGATATGTCGATCATTTCTATGGGGGGGCAGTTCCAGCCATAAATTTTGCTTTTCCTCAAACTGATTTCGCTGCCTGAGATTTCAGTATAAGCATCCAGCTCTTTCTTAAAGGATCTTGCCGTGGTGAGATTGGCCTGACCCAAGAAGAGGGTATCGTCGACAAATTGAGCATGGTTAATTCTCTTCACTTTGGGGGAGATTGAGAGGCCGATTAGAGAACGCTGCTGAAGGCTCTTGTCCAGCTGGAAACTTAGGACCGACGCTTGAATGACATAGAGCAGGGGGGATAGAGGACAACCTTGCCTGAGTCCCCTAGAGGCGTGGAAAAAATTAGCTGGTCTCCCGTTAACCAAGGGGGCGATCCATGGCCCCGAAATACAGGCTCTAATCCAGCGAATCAACGGGGGGTGAAATCCCAATTTGAGCATTACAGCAAAGAGAAAATTCAACCGAACTTTATCAAAGGCGTTAGCAAGATCCAGTTTGACTATCATACCTTTCTCCTTCCTTTGGCAGCTTGAATGAATTGCCTCTTGAACAATGGTGATGTTGTCTTGAATTTGTCTGCCCTGGATGAAGCCCCCCTGGTTCTCCGGAATGATCCTGGGGAGGACTTTTTTGATTCTGTTTGCTATAACTTTGGTGATGATTTTGTACCCCGTATTGGAAAGCGAAATAGGGCAGAATCTGGAGAAGCTTTGGGCGCCTTTCTCTTTGGGAATTAACGCTAAAAAGGAGGAGTTAGTGCTTCCTCCTATTTTGCTGCAGTTTTGGGATTTCCTCACCATTTTAACCAGATCTTTTTGAATGATATCCTAGCAAGCAGTGTAGAATCTGGCCGTGAATCCGTCAGGCCCGGGAGCTTTGTCAGGGTTCATTCCATGGAGAGATTTGCTTATCTCCTCAGTCGTTATAGGGGCTGTCATCCTTCGATTGTCCTCCTCGTTGATTAGCGTGGGAACCACCGATAGCGGATAGTGATCCGGTCTAGGAGAAGCTTCCATCTCTTCTGTAAACAGATTTTTATAAAATGAGTGGGCTGCATGTTTGATCTCATCAAAATTATTGAAAGTTTGACCCTGAAATTGGATTTCTCTGATGGTGTTGTGATTCTTCCGAGATTCTGCTTGCTTGTGGAAGAATGAAGTATTTTTATCACCAGCTTGGAGCCAAAGGCATCGCGCCTTTATTCGCCAGTATTCCTCTTCTCTTCTCAGCGCTTTATGAAGCGCCTTTTGCGGATCAAACTCAACGTTAAGCAGCTTAGGGGTGATCAAGGCGGTCTCCATATGCAACTGGTGGTTGCCTAGAGCTCTTTGGGCTTTTTTCCTTTCAAGAATAGGGGAGGGCAGGTTCTTAGCCCAGTTTTTAAGGGCTGCTTTGAGCCTTCTCAATTTTTCTTCCCAAATGAAGAAAGGTGAGCCCGAGACATTCTTCTGCCAGGTTTCCGAAACCAGGTCGTAGAAACCATCCATGGAAACCCAAAGCGAGCTGAAACGAAAAGGGATTGGGCCCAGATTTTCTCCAGGTGTCAAGGAAAGAGAGATGGGCTTATGGTCTGAGGTGCAAGCCTGGAGGATTTCAAAGTTGGCGAAAAGGCCAAGAGTCAGGAAGGAGGTGTGAACAAGGAAACGATCCAGGAGGGCAGCAATGTGCCCCGGTCCCACTCTTTTATTGGTCTAGGTGAACTTGCCTTTGCTGGGTTTGATATCCTCCAGATCCCAATCCATTATGATGTCTTCTACCCACTCCCTTGCCGGGTCTCTTACAGGTGAACCTCCTTTTTTTTTCCGAGAGGGCAAGAGTGACATTCATATCTCTGGCGAGAACAAGATTCTCATGCAGGTTAGTAGATAGGAAAGAATTCAGAGATTCCCAACAATCTTTTTTTTCCGAAAGAAGAACTGGGGCATAAATGTTGAAAAGGCTAACCTGGTGTCTCGTTTCTCGGTGCTGCAATTACGTGAAAAGCCAGTGGATGGTACTATAATCCTCTAGCAGATCTAGCGAATTGGAGTTCCAGAAGGTGGCTAGACCTCCTGAGGCTCCCCTGGCGCTTACGGCTCTTCCTTCTCCTTTTTTCCAGAACTTTTTGCTGGCCTGGATGGTCTCAGGCTCCTCCATTTTCGTCTCCTGGATCAGAAGTACCTCCGGGGAAGTCATTCTGACTAGATCTTTGACTGCTTCTTCTTTAGACTTACTTCCCAGCCCTCTGCAATTCCAGGAGACGAACTGCATTAGGAGCCGGAAGGGGGAGGGGTGGCTCCTTTCGAAGCCTTGCCTTTTTTTGAGGATCTAGTTTCCATCATATCCGGGATGGTTTGCTGGACTCCTGCTGTAACATCCTTGTATGATTTCTCCTCCCTTTTTTTTCTTTCTGGTTTCCTTCCTCTAGGGGTCTTCTCAGGGGTTCCAACAGAGCTGCTGGTCTCTGTGGCCCCCTCGTCAGATTCAGCTCCGGGTTCAGAGCCTAAGGAGATATGCTCATCATTCGACTTCAAAGGGTCTTTTGCAGAAGGGGCGCTCTTGACCGGAATTGGATTTTTTGAGGGATACGGGGATTGAGAGACTATATCTATGAGTTCTTTCACAAGTTCCTTTGATGTTTCAGCGGCTTCTTTCGAGGGCTCCTTCGGAGGACTTGGATTCACAGGTGGGGGTTCCTTCGCCTGTCCAGGTCTTGGATCTTTGGGTTTTGGGCCTGCTTTGCTTTTCTTAACCTTTTGCCATCCTTCAGCTTCTTCCTTCTCTGGGATTTGATTCTTTGGACAATTCCTCTAAAAGTGTCCATGCTCTTGACAGGTTCTACATTTAAAGGGGAGCTGTGCATAGTCCACTTTCTGATAGTGAGACCAGGTGCCCGCAGAAAGCTTCACTGCCTCCGGGAGCCCTGCCTCCAGGTCCACTTCTACACATATCCTGGCACAGTTGTATATGGACTTGTTGTCTGCCTTATCAACGAATTTCCCTATTCCATTCCCTATCATTTGCAGCGCTTCATAGTTCCAGCAGTGAACCGACAGGTTGGGGAGCCTGACCCATATAGGTACCTCCTTGGGCAGGTTCACCGTGGGATCGAAATCCGGAGTCCAGCGATTCAGATACAGCCCCTGGGTTCCCATAAAATATGGGCTATTTCTGAAAATGAGATCCTTATCCTCCTTATTTATAAACTCGAAGAGAAAGTAGCCACTGCTCAGGGGGTAGCAGGTGACTCCTTGCTTGAGATGGGGCTTTCAGTTTCTTTGGATCCAGTCGTCGGTGGTTTTTGCTGAGGGCCAAAGCCCCATGAACTGGCCAACCAACCCTCTCTCTGACAGAGCGAGGGCAATCTTTACCGATGTCGTCTTTGGCAAGGCGATTTCAGGGATTTCTTCAAGCTTTTTGATGAATTTCGGGACCGTGAAGGGGACTTTACGCTTACCTCCGCTGGCAACCAACCTCCTGAACGCATCCACCTCTGCCGACGGAGGGGGAGGGGGATCCCCACCCCCAGGGGCGACCATAGCTTGCTGAAGCTTGAACCCTAGGCGATCTAACCCTAACGCTCCTCTTGCTCGCGCGCGCTCGTTCATCCATGAATAACGGTCACAACTTCATTGTTGAAAGCAGGGCATATTCCCATTTTCTAGTACAGGTGGTTGCTAGAGGTGGTCATTGGAAGGAAAAGGGAGTTCCCCAATGATGAAGATCAACAAGAAGAATTAGATTTGAAGAATAGAGAAGTAGTGACATTGTTAAAATTGTTTGTGATGGATGACATGCTCCCAGAATGCAAGATGCATAGGATACATTTACAGTTTGGTTGAGGCTGTGCGAGATGCATGAGACTTTCAATAAAGGTAGGGGTTTTATCCCAAAATTTTGTTGTTTTCGATCAAGGATGGAGGGTGATCTAGTTTTAAAACTCTTGTTGAAATTGAAATACATTCCAGGGTCAGCTGCTTGCTATAGGAAAATAATTAGACGAAGAGATCTTGTTGTGATTGCTTTGAAGAGCCTGCCTTCTTTTGAGAGTTTTGTTAAAAACTTGAATGCCATTTCAGAGTCAACTGAGATCACATTTGAGACATTGTGTAAAAATAATTTAGAAGTAGCAATGGAGCATCCGATGTGTGCCTTTGCAACAAAGATTAACGTCAAAGAGAAGCATAAGCAAGAGGGAGATAATCCAATGATAGCATTTTTGGTTCAGGTAAACCAACTAAAAAATGAAGTGTTACGAAATTTGGACATATTAAGAAAAATTATAGGAAAAGTTGGGATGGAAGTATACCAATGTTGCAGAACATGAAAAAGAAGGGTACTATGCTTTTGTGGCATCTAAGGTGTGAGGTAAGTCAATCGATTGGTTCTTCACTTCTAGAGCTTCAAAGCATATGACTAACATGTGCGACTAGTTTGTTGAATACCAATGTCGTAGAACATGAAAAAGAAGGGTACTATGCTTTTGTGGCATCTAAGGTGTGAGATAAGTCAATTGATTGGTTCTTCACTCCTAGAGCTTCAAAGCATATGACTAACATACACAACTAGTTTGTTGAGTTTGTGGAAAAGACAAAACGAAGTTAGAAACAATGGTTTTGGGTGAAGAGAGGGAGGAGTTTGTAGCAGGGCATGGTAATGTGCAGATCAAGATGAGAAGTATGGCCCTCATGTTTAAGAATGTATTTTACCTTCTTGGTTTGAGTAAAAGTGTACTTTCGTTGAGTGAAATTACAAAGTATAATTCATTTATGGATGTGACATTTTATGGAGAAACATGCTTTGTAATTGATAAAAGGAGCAATATGAAGATTACATCAGGGATAAGGGAACAAAGGCTATACAGGCTTGTAGATGATGAAGTGGTAGAGTCACATGCCTTGCTGACCATCAACATAAATAGTGGTAGCAAAAACATCTTATGCCATAAAAGGTTTTGGATTTAAATTTCTAGTACCTTTCCTTGCCGAGAAAGGCTAGAATGGTGGTTGGAATATCAGATTTATGTGAGAACAAGGAAGAACTCTGTGAAGCATGCCTGGTAGGCAAAAAATGCAAATCGCCCTTTGATGAATGAAAGACTTGGGGAGCCAAAAATGTTTTGAATCTTGCCCATGGTGATAGGCTTGGGGTGCCAAAAATGTTTTGAATCTTGTCCATGGTGATATCTGCGGTCCTATGAGTACAGCTTCAATAGTTGATGGAAGGTATTTTCCTAAGTTGCAGGAAACTCGGGTCTGGCACCCGTTTCACCCTCGGAAACTCGGAAACGTGTATGGTACTTGGCGGAAACTCGTTTCCGTTTGTACGAAACGTGTTTCCTGTACGAGAAACTCATCCGTACGGTTGGAAACGCATTTCCATCGCGTTTCCTCTCATGTATGAGGCGTTTCCCATCAAATAAAAGCATGCCACTTAAAAAACTGGCCAGTAAAGTCTCTTTTGGACCACGAATTTCAGTAATTAACGGTTAATATATTAAATTTTAAAATAAAATTTAATTCTAGATGTTTCTAATTAGATTGAAGAAAATTATAAAGGAGAAGATCACTTCATTCTCTCTTCACACAAGCGACTTGAGCACTCAGGGCCCAAAATATAGTAGTGGGCCTTGTGCAGATTGGGATGCCAAGCTAGAATTTACTGACTTGGGCCTCTCTCTTGCTGCACTAAGTATTGAGGAACCTAGAAGCGGAATTAGAAATACTTCTTGTAGTTTACATTTTGTTGTTGAGCGTGCTTCTTGTTCTATTTTTAATAAAGACTATGAAGATGAGGATGACAATTAGTCTGAGCTCATGTTTTACTTTTATTTATATCTTAGTATGTTCATTGTTCATAGC